>QANU01027507.1:4904-68878 GCA_003254905.1 Nissolia schottii | reverse complement strand
TTAAACAATTGTGAATATTTGTAAAATATTGTATAGTCTTTATTTCCGTTATTTTAAACTATCTTTTATTTTGTGAACTCTTGTTTTGATCTTATTTGGCTAGTGTGAATTTTCTTAGCAATTGCGAGGTAAGACTTCAAAAGAACAATTGTTGTTTGACCCTGGAATTGATGCTACTTCGAGGAGAAATAGGAAAAAGAAGAAAAAGCACTTAGCCAGACAAAGAGGAGAGCAAGAGACAACTTCATCATCAACTTCTTCAACCAATCAAGAAGACACCATGGCCGATAATACTGGAATTGGCAACGCATCAGGAGCCAGCGACAATAGGGGATTTATAAACTTTACCCCTAGAAACATCATAAGAATAAGCAGAACTACTGGAGCTCAAAGACAACCTCAGATGCAACCTGGTTTGGTTCAATTATTATATGCTAACCCTTTTGCAGGTTTGGATCATGAGGATCCATATGCTCATCTAACAAAATTCTATGAACTCTGTGGGACTGCGGGAATGTCCGAGGCCGATGAAGAATCTATCTTTTTAAGGATGTTTCCCCTGACTTTGATCGGAAAAGCTAAGGAGTGGTTGCTGGATCAACCACAAAACGTCTTGTCAAATTGGGATCAGTTGGAGGAAAAGTTTTGTGCCAGGTACTTTTCTCAATCTAAATTTAAAAACTGCTATTGCTACATTTGTGCAGGCTCCAGGAGAAAGTCTCTGTGAAGCCTGGGAACGCTACAAATCCATGTTGAGAAAGTGCCCGAATCATGGGTTCGATGTGCGCACACAAATCCATATCTTCCGCAACGGACTCCAACAACAACACAAACTAATGCTTGATGCTGCTGCCGGTGGACAAATCATGTCCAAGACACCGGAGGACGCTATCTCCATTATTGATTCCATGGCCTTAACAGATCAACAAGGTCAGTATAACAGAGGTCCTAGAAGAGGAGGAGTGCTTGAGCTGGGACCTAACGATGCCATCCTTGCCCAACACAAGCAACTCCAACAATAGATAGACGAGGTGAAAAAGGCCCTAAGCGAATTGCCAAAGCAAATTAGAGAGGCCCGTGATGCGAAAAGGCAACAGGTATTTTTATGTGAAATTTGTAATGGCGATCACCCGTCTAGTGTTTGTCATTTCAGGGAAGAGGAGGTTCACTTCCTTGAAAACCAGCCACGACCATCCTATCAAAACAATTTCCAAAGGGGGCCAAATCAAAATTTCCAACAGCCTTGGAGGCAAGAGGCCGGACCGTCATTCAAAGCTCCACAACAGCCGTACCAACCACCCCGACCATATCAGAATCAGCCTCCCATGCATTCAAGTTCCAAAATAGAGGAAACGTTCAATCAATTTATGCAACAATCAATGATAAATCAAAAGAACAACGAAGCCTCTATTAGAAACTTGGAAACACAATTGGGACAATTGGCTAATGATATGGCAGAGTTGAAGAAAAGAAGATTTACGGCTAATCCAGAGCTGAACCCCAAGAACTCTTGCCATGAGGGGAGGAGTGATGATGAAGCAAGGAACTAGAAGGAAAAATGCGTTGGGCTAACTACGTTAAACAGAGCGCTGTCTGGGAGGCAACCCAGAGTTCTGTAAGTTTTTATTAATTAGTAGTTTATTCATTTTGAAGGATAATTAATTTAAGGTGTTAAGAACAAATTTTTATAATATGGTGAAAAAAGAAATAAAGGTTTTCTAAAAATCTTGTAATTAAGTTTGGATTTCAAAAATGCCAATCCTTCTCAGTTGAGCTAAACTTGAAGCATTTTTGATTTCTAAATCTAATGACAGATTTTAAACCTTTTAAGCAATTATGAGGTGCACATAAGCTAATTGAAAAAGGACTCTTATTTGTTTAAAAATGGAAAGGAATTTTAAAGAAAAGAATCTTGCTAAAAGCACCTTAAGATGTTTTATTTTGAATCCATAAATCATTGTGGGAATTTCTGTCCACAAGAAGTGGGAAATTCTGTCCACAATAAGTGGGAACTTCTGTCCACTTAAGCGGGAAGTTCTGTCCGCAATTGTAGGGAATTCTGTCTACAAAAAGGATTCGAAATAAAAACATAATCACTCTAATGCTACTTGGAAGAAAGGAAGTTTTCTTTGATTGTTTTTGCAGGCCGAAGAACAAATGAAGTTTCCTACAACAACAAAAGAGAGACACACTTCTGGAGGACAAAGAGCATGATTCCTCAAGGAGGATGAGCCTCTATCTCCTCAAAACATTGAAGCAAGATGAAGTAGCTTGAACAACTACGGAGAAACTACATCAACAAGGCTACTTCAAGACATTCACCATAAACAGGGAGCACTTTAATTTTCTAACACCTTAATTAATTTCTTTAGTAGTTTAATATATGCTTAAGACTTGTTTGTTTAAAAACAAAGTAGTAGTTTATTTTACTTGGTTTGATGCATAAACATAAGAACTTCATGAATTGAATTGTTTCAATATCTATAATAGACCTTTGTGAATACATAGATACCATGAACATGTCAATATGCATTTCTACTTGTTTGCATAAACATAACCTTGAAAATGTTTTCAAATCAAGGAAATAAAACCTAAACCATGTGAGGGAGTGAGCCATACACTATGTGAGATAGAGAGAATTACGATTGTTTTTACACAATTGAATTTGTTTGAGTCTCTAATTTTAATAATTGTATGGAAATAATGGGAAATGATCAAGGCATTTAGTTCTTTAGAATTTAACCCCCACTTGGCCAAATAAAACCAACCTTTACTTAGGAACATCCTTTGCCACCCCATTTGAACCTAGCATGAAAATTTTTGTTCATAGTGCCCGAGCCATAAAAAGAAAAGCAATGCCATCCCTTAATATCCGGAATTAAGAGAGCGTTCAACATTGGATTATGTGCAAAAATCAAAGTCAGGGGGAGATAAGGATAAGCCAAAGTGGAAGAAACAAAGATGAAAAAGAAAAGATGCAAGCAAAGAGAAAACATTCTATCCCAAAACAAAAAAAGAAAGAAAAAAGAAAAAGGGATAGAAGAAAAAAGAAAATCAAGGAGAAAAGGGTTGAGAAAGAAAAAGAAAGAAAGATTGATGAAAAAGAACAGGTAACAACAAGGAAATGGTTTTCAGTGCTCTCTTAATTGAAAAAACATTTGCATATCCAGAAAAACCAATTTTCTTTGTAGCCTAGCCCCGTTACAACCCTTAAAAGTCCTTTGTGATCCTTGCATGACCATACTATGCATTGAATGATGAGACAGGTAACAAATTTAAATTGTTGTGATTCAATGGTGATATTGAGCGAAACACTCACCCCAAATTGGTCCACTGACCATTGTGTGCATAAAGATAATTTCCTTGGTGGAAAAGACATTGAATAGAGTGATTTGTTTATGCTATTCAAGTAATTGTGCATGTAACTTGTTCAGGTTATTCTATGATGTTCATAAAGTCTCAGGATTAAAACTGTTTGAAACATTTCAATTCATTGCATTAACCGTTTGTTCATAAGCATTAATCTCATGTAAAAAAATTCTACTACCTCTTGTTTGAGGACAAACAAGGTCTTAAGTCAGGGGGAGTGATGAATGCCCAATTTACGCAATTTTCGATTATCAAAATGGCACTTATTCGTTATATTTTAAAGAATTATCTAATTTAAGTTTCATGTTTTGTAGGTTTTAAATATATTTTGAAGAGAGGATGCAAGCATAAATATGTAGGAAGAATCCCATAAAGAATGGAAAACATGGGCAGAATTGGAGAAGAACTAACAACGGAAGAATCTAAGCAGGCTCGCTCAGCAGACATGAAGCTGTGCTCAGCGCTTGAGAGCGAACCGCTCAGCAGTTAAACCCTTACCGCTGAGCGGTTGGAGGTCGGTAACCGCCTTTGACTCCGCATTAAATGCACCAGCCTGGCGCCACCTCAAGCCGCCACCGCCATTAATGAAACCGCGTCCGCCCACCAATTTTGACCTAACAGCTCAGCGGCGGTACCCTAACCGCTGAGAGGTCCTCCCCTAAAAATGCCTATAAATAGGGAGGCCGAGGTCATTGGAAGGACATCTTCTCCCATCTCTCTTTTCCCCCCTAGACACCATTCTTTTACACATTTTCTTCTACTTTCAAGCCTAGTTAGTTTAGGTTAGGTTAGGAACAAGGACGAGGCTTGTGAAGGAGCCGGAGATCGAGGAAGCTCGGCGAAGCCATGGCCATGATAGCGTGAGTACGTGTCATGGTAAGTGCCTAAACCTTGCCTCCGAGACTCTCTTGTAAGATGGATTCCTAATCCTCTTTTTGTTGGGATTTTGGTCATTATTGTAGCTTGCTTGTATCCATGTAACTATTGCATATGAATTTATCTATTTCTTATGATTTGCTTGAATGAATTCATGCTTAAGGCTAGCTTTGTTTAGTGATTTGATCCTTGGCCTGGGACTTAGTTGTATGAATGATTGTTATGCTAATTAAGTCACAACCAAGCTAAATTCAAAATCATGATGCTTAACTAGATTCTAGACTCGAACGTTGTGAATGAACAATTACAACCATTAGAGTCGGATTGAAATCATTCATCTAACTTTGTTGCCGTAACTGGAATAAAGGTTAGCCGCTTACACATCCGAAATCATTTTGGTGTACTTTGTTAAGCTTGTATACGAAAGTAACGGTTTAACAAGGGAAACATGCGATCTTTTCATATGCGAAAGCAATGTAGAAGTTCTAAATGCGGGTAATCAAAGGAATGATGATTCTGTGTAATAAGTTAAGGAATACATGAAACTACGATATGATTAAAATTCCCAGCAAGCTCCAGAACTACCTCTGATTTGTTCCCTATTTACTTTTTATGTTGTTTAATTACTTATTCAATTATTAAAACAAAATTATCAAAACCTTCACTTCATTGTTTGATTAAACGAACTCAAGAAAGGTATTTTTGCAACTCTCTGTGGATTCGACTATACCCGACTATACTGCAATCGGATGGATTCCTTTGGAATCTGAAAGCCGTAAAGTAGGTATATATTTAATTTGAATGACAAAAGTGCATAGAAGCTTTCAACGAGCTTGGCATGGTTGTGACCCTTAAACCAATTTTCTTTGTAGCCTAGCCCCGTTACAACCCTTAAAAGTCCTTTGTGATCCTTGCATGACCATACTATGCATTGAATGATGAGACAGGTAACAAATTTAAATTGTTGTGATTCAATGGTGATATTGAGCGAAACACTCACCCCAAATTGGTCCACTGACCATTGTGTGCATAAAGATAATTTCCTTGGTGGAAAAGACATTGAATAGAGTGATTTGTTTATGCTATTCAAGTAACTGTGCATGTAACTTGTTCAGGTTATTCTATGATGTTCATAAAGTCTCAGGATTAAAACTGTTTGAAACATTTCAATTCATTGCATTAACCGTTTGTTCATAAGCATTAATCTCATGTAAAAAAATTCTACTACCTCTTGTTTGAGGACAAACAAGGTCTTAAGTCAGGGGGAGTGATGAATGCCCAATTTACGCAATTTTCGATTATCAAAATGGCACTTATCCGTTATATTTTAAAGAATTATCTAATTTAAGTTTCATGTTTTGTAGGTTTTAAATATGTTTTGAAGAGAGGATGCAAGCATAAATATGTAGGAAGAATCCCATAAAGAATGGAAAACATGGGCAGAATTGGAGAAGAACTAACAACGGAAGAATCTAAGCAGGCTCGCTCAGCAGACATGAAGCTGTGCTCAGCGCTTGAGAGCGAACCGCTCAGCAGTTAAACCCTTACCGCTGAGCGGTTGGAGGTCGGTAACCGCCTTTGACTCCGCATTAAATGCACCAGCCTGGCGCCACCTCAAGCCGCCACCGCCATTAATGAAACCGCGTCCGCTCACCAATTTTGACCTAACAGCTCAGCGGCGGTACCCTAACCGCTGAGCGGTCCTCCCCTAAAAATGCCTATAAATAGGGAGGCCGAGGTCATTGGAAGGACATCTTCTCCCATCTCTCTTTTCCCCCCTAGACACCATTCTTTTACACATTTTCTTCTACTTTCAAGCCTAGTTAGTTTAGGTTAGGTTAGGAACAAGGACGAGGCTTGTGAAGGATCCGGAGATCGAGGAAGCTTGGCGAAGCCATGGCCATGATAGCGTGAGTACGTGTCATGGTAAGTGCCTAAACCTTGCCTCCGAGACTCTCTTGTAAGATGGATTCCTAATCCTCTTTTTGTTGGGATTTTGGTCATTATTGTAGCTTGCTTGTATCCATGTAACTATTGCATATGAATTTATCTATTTCTTATGATTTGCTTGAATGAATTCATGCTTAAGGCTAGCTTTGTTTAGTGATTTGATCCTTGGCCTGGGACTTAGTTGTATGAATGATTGTTATGCTAATTAAGTCACAACCAAGCTAAATTCAAAATCATGATGCTTAACTAGATTCTAGACTCGAACGTTGTGAATGAACAATTACAACCATTAGAGTCGGATTGAAATCATTCATCTAACTTTGTTGCCGTAACTGGAATAAAGGTTAGCCGCTTACACATCCGAAATCATTTTGGTGTACTTTGTTAAGCTTGTATACGAAAGTAACGGTTTAACAAGGGAAACATGCGATCTTTTCATATGTGAAAGCAATGTAGAAGTTCTAAATGCGGGTAATCAAAGGAATGATGATTCTGTGTAATAAGTTAAGGAATACATGAAACTACGATATGATTAAAATTCCCAGCAAGCTCCGAAACTACCTCTGATTTGTTCCCTATTTACTTTTTATGTTGTTTAATTACTTATTCAATTATTAAAACAAAATTATCAAAACCTTCACTTCATTGTTTGATTAAACGAACTCAAGAACGGTATTTTTGCAACTCTCTGTGGATTCGACTATACCCGACTATACTGCAATCGGATTCCTTTGGAATCTGAAAGCCGTAAAGTAGGTATATATTTAATTTGAACGACAAAAGCGCATAGAAGCTTTCAACGAGCTTGGCATGGTTGTGACAAAACCTAAGCTGTGCCAAGATCCGAGAAAGTGGTTAAAAAGACTTTCATCACTGACCTACGTGTCCACATCTGATCGAGTCCAAGGTCCGATTCCTTGCCATTCCTGTAGGGGGTGATTGTACCTATGGAGTTCGATGTCTTCCTCATATGAGCTTTACGTGGCTAGCGCTCACACTAGTCAAGAGCGATGCCGGGTCGACACGATAGAGAAAAGCAAAGAGGTTGTAGCCGAGGCCACGGTTACAAAGGTGAAAGGACTATGAAGGACGCAACCACAGGGCGCCTAAGAGAATTCCAGATCCCCGTCATGCATGGGATAGATATGCATATGAATGAATGATTGTATGTTTGTGCTTACGTATGTAACTAAGTTTATAATTATGTATGATACTATGCAATATGTATCATCAAGGGAACGACCCAAGATGACTAGTATGTTAGTTAGAAGTAACACGAGCAGGCGATTTCGTATTGCCATACTCAAGTGAGCTAAAGAAAACAACACGAAGAAAACAACACGAAGCCTAGGTAACATCAAGATTAGATGCCCAATCACCTAGTAACTTAGATATAGCTGCTCAGGACATAGGCCAAAGAAAATAATCAGTAGGGGGCTAGTATGCATGACACTTAGAGGTTTCCTGAGTTGCCTAGACTCTGCCCGAGAAATGAACAGAAGAGACCACGTAGGGTTCCAACTAAGAACGAATCCGTTCTGACTCCCACTCATGTATGACTCTAGATTGAATAGATGGCGTCACCGCCCCTGAAAAATGTTTCGTTGTTCAACCGTACTCGATAACGGAACTTTCGGGTGGGCACTCTCACTGAGACCTGCACTTTCACCCCAACGAACGTACCCGCGGAGTCACCAACGCCACCCATGCCACCTCGACGTTTACCCACGGGACCAAGATCCTCACCGAGACGTCCCATTTGGTGGACGATCGCCCCAGAGGGACCGTTACAATCCCATCCAGCTGAACGGCGACGAAGAGACCCCTCCGTCAGAGTCAAAGCCAAAGCCAAGACCTATGCCCGAGACCGACCCAGCATCATCTACTCCACCGTCCAGTCCCCGTGGTCGGACCACAGCGAGGAAGAGGGTAACTCCGGCCGTGCCACACCGATACCCTCACCGCGACTTCACCACGGTAACCGCCTTGTCCAGCGATGCTGAGCCTGAGGAGGAGGAGGATACAGACGCGTAGGCAGAGGACGGAGGAGAGTACGAGGTAGGGGACCCCATGCTTGTAGCTTTAGTAGATGTTGTGCAGTACACACAATGAGTAGTACTCATCCGTGTATTAGGAGTAGGTTTAGCTAAGCCGCGCAACAGGTAATTCCTGTCTACAAGCATGTATAGGCATGTATGATGAGAATATGTATCTGTGTATACTTAGCTACTACTTAATGTGTATTTATAAATATTTAACTATTTCCTAATGTTCATAAAGGAATGTACATTTTGAATGTGTTCTTGTGTATGTGTATTATGTTTTGGGGCCGCCTATGTGTACTGTTTGGGATGTGTATTATTAGACAGGTGCATATGCGAGATTCCATTATCTATTGTTAGGCTGGTTAAGCGATTAATTATTCGTATGGCTCTAAGCCTTGTAACATTATTAGTTGCAAAAAAAGTTTGAAAATGGCCCATACTTTTGGTAAACCCTAATTTTGAAAGGTAAAAAGGAATAGTAACAGTTCGCACCACCAGAAGATAACCACCTAGCTTGGAAAGCTTATGACTTAAGCATAGGTCAGCTAGCTAGGGTGTTTCACTTGTTGGAAACATGCGGCCCAAGACAATTTTCATAAACATTTGTTCCCTGGCCTAGGTTAGCTCAACGACCTAGAGTTCCCTGGGTTGCTTAACACCTCCGGGAATTTTCGGTTCACTTTGTCACCCCTGTCCAGGTCTCCATGAGACATCCATGATTCAGGCCGCTTAGCGCCCCCTTGGGTCTGCTCAGCGGTCCCTAAATCCATTCAGGACACAGAACATATTTCAAAACCATTTCTCAAACTGTTCTTCAGGTCGCTCAGCGGTCCAATAGGGCCGCTCAGCGAACCCTGAAGTCACCTAGGCCACAATGTAGGTTTTCAAAACATTTGGGGGATTCAGGCCCTAGGCCGCTCAGTGGTCCCTAGAGCCGCTCAGCGGTCTAGGCAGGGCTCCTCCTTTGTTTTCTTACACTTCTTGCAACCTGTTCCCATGGCCCCTTCTTAGGGCTCTTCCATAAGTTCCAACAACCATAATACAATATATATCAATCATCTATACATCCTAAACCCAGCATATCTAACAGATCATACAACAGTTCACAAAATTGCACAGAATCAAACACAAGCACACATAAGCCACCAAGGAGGTGAGCAAGCTAAGTTTACCCACCTTCTTAGAGTCTTAGAAAGGATTAGGAGAGTTAGACAGAGGTGCCAAGAGGGTAGAGCTTCCCTGGCTAGCTTTCCTGATTAGTCTCCGATTTTTGACAGCATAACAGCAGGGTTTTTGAACGGAACAAATTTTAAGCAGAGACTTGGGAAGAATAAGAAAGTATGAAAATGAAGCCATGGAGGGGGTTATTTATAGGCTCAAGGAAGAAATTTTCTTGGTCATTTGTGTCCACATAAATTAATTTGGAAAAGAAAATGAAAAAGAAAATAAAATAAACGGATAAGAAACGTGAGTCAGCGCTTAGTCAGCGTTAAATGCGTGGTTGTCGTGAGGAGATAGAAAATGTGAGAGTTGTTCTTCCAAGGCCGTGGGGCCCACTTTCCTGTCCTGTTTGATCGTGTTTTGTCATACGCTGTCTGGGTGCTTCGTGTACGGCCATCCGAAAAATATTCTGGTCATATTTTTGCGATCTCCTAATTTTCCTAGTGAGAATTTGGGGTTAATCCAAGGTATTTGTAACCTTTTCCTTTGTAAAGGTATGGTTTCCAGAGACTTTAGACACTCTACCAGACTCTGATGGCTAAAAGGAGCTGTTCTGGTGTCTGCAGAATCGTCTGATATTGAGCAGAACTTCGTTTTTACAGACCGTTTAGATTTACCATCTAACTCTGAGGATCAAGAGGAATCATTCTAGTGTTAGCAAAATTTTGCAAAACCAAACAGAATAATTTCTACAGACACTTTTGTCCTAAGGATTCACGCTTCTACATTCCTAACGTTTCGAGCGTTGCTAACGTTTCTGGGTATCCTCTTTTATTTCTAAGCTCTTTGGTATTCCACATTCCATTTCTTTTAGATTGTCCCTTTTCACCCTAGTGTCTTGAGTTTACCATTCTAACCTCGATCGCTCCTGATTTCATATTCTCTTTGCTTCCCTTGTACACTCAACACCTCTTCCCTCTCAAGCTTACTACACTCACCTTTGTCCTCCAGAACCCAACCTTTCATATGTAACATCCCACTCCTTTCTTAGTGAAAATTTCCCAAAATAACTGCTAGTAGAGCTTTCTGTATGAGTTAATGTGTCGAGATCAGTAGAAATTTCTCTGTTTGGTTTTGGTAAATTCTGCTGACACTTAAATGGTTCCTCTCGACCCCTAGAAATGGATAAAAACTTAAACTGTTGGAAAAACGGAAATTGGTTCGGTTTCGGACGATTCCACAGACACTAGAACAGTCCCGTTTGGCCCCGTCTAGCCAATAGAACCGAGCAGAGAGTCTCAAGTCTCTGGGAATCCAACCTATACCGGGAGAAACTCCCAAATACCTTAGATTAGCCCCACAACCTTATTGAGAAGTTTGGGAGATAGCGAAACCGCAAACGGAACGGTTGTTCGCAGACGCGGGAGCTTAACGATGTATTAAAGGTATCTGTGAAAAATACTCCTCTGGAGAAAAATTCACAAACGCCTTCTAAAATTAATATTCTTAGGAAGAAGGAAATTAGAGGATCACGACGGCATAAGCAGAATATTTTTTGGACGACCGTGCGCGATGCATTGGGACTGCGAACGATCAAAAACGAGCCAAACGGGACCGGGGTGGGGCCCAATCTGATTCAGCATGTGGGGAAGGCAGATTTCTCAAGAAAAATAATTAAATAATCCTTGAAGTGACTTGATTTGACCTTAGGATTATCCAAATTAATTAAATAAATAGAAAATTAAATAAAAAGGGCATTTTGGTAATTTTGGGGCCAAGGGCAAAATGGTAAAAGGGGCATCAGCCCTTGGGCTATAAATACCCCCCTCCCCCCGAAAATCGAAAATGAAGAGAAAAATTGGAAACCTTGTCAGAATTCTGTCCGTTTGCCGATCGACTGTTGTTCTGTCAAACCGGAGACCTAGACACCGCCTGCCCTAAGCCCAGTTCACTTCCTCCAGGAATCCCCTAACCCTAGACCACGAAAATCACTTCAAAAACCTAAGGAAAGCTGCAACAAATTCGGCCAAGAGGAGCTAGGAGGCATCCAAGCAAGCTAGGAGCAAGCAGGAACCGTCGGAGCCGGGGAAAACGTGGGTAAACCTGACATGACCACTGTCTATGTGGCTTAAGATGTTTGATGATATTCTTGTGATATGTATCCTAGGATAGATTAGGTTCTTGCTAGGTTTATTTTCTTTGATGGATGATTATGGAAGTTATGTGAATATGTGTTCTATGTGCTAGAGATGCTATATGTTACATGAACATAGGTTAGGAAAGCATGAACTTAAGGTTTGATTTGTGATGAAAATGATTTTTGGAAAAGTTGATGTATGTTTATGGTTGTTAGAAATGGATAAGGAATGATGGGAAAAAATGCTTTAAGGCTTGATGGTTAGAAACCTTGTAGAACATGGAAAATTGTAGGAATTAGGAGCTGAAATTCGTCAGGACCCACTGATCGGCTAGGGTTTCCGCTGAGCGGCCAGGAGGCGCTGAGCGATAGACCCTAAGCACTGAGCGGCCTGAACGAAGACAGACTCCCCACTTCGAAACTTGTCATTTTCCGAACAAAAAACTCACTTTTTATACTGCTTGCAATTATCCATGGATCTACTGATTTTACTAAAGTATGTCGAATGTTACGAATTAAGGCTTTATGTTTAATGCATATGAACTGTGACTGGAATGGACTGGAATGATGAATGTTTATGTGATTATGTGTCATGGAAATGGTTTTCAAAAGAAAAGGAAAGGAAAGGAAAGGAAAAAGAAAAGAAAGGAAAGGAAAAGGAAAGGTAACGGGCATGACGTCACTAAGTCCCAAAAAGGAAAACGGAAAGGAAGGAAAAAAGAATCTTTTCCTAGCTGTGCCTAATAGCCGGCAAGAAAGGCAAGCTGAACCCTGGGCATGCCACTAGCATAAGAACGGGGTAGGGTCCCCTCGCCATCCCTAACATAAGGATGGATTCTCCTATCGTGAGCTACTGAGGTTTAGCGCGGCCTAGTCCTCATGGTACTGAGACTCTAAGGAAGCCTGTCGCGGTAGGCCACCATTACCCGAGGGGGTTGAGCTTGAAGTATGTGCTCTAAGTGATATAACTGTACATAAGTGGAATTGCGAAGAAGCTTATAATTAAAATGGGCACGGTTATAAATGGACGCGCACCGAAGCTTATTATGTGATTATGTGACTATGTGATTATGTGCAACTTAGGAAGTAAGGTAGAGAACAGATAACTTAGTAATGAAGAATAGATTCCCCAGTCACATAGTAAATTTAGATAAAGTTGTTCATGCTTAGTATGGATCTTAAAATCAGTAGGGTGATAGTATAACTGTAACACCTAGAAATCCCTGAGTGGCCTGAGGCATGTATGAGGAAAAAGAGGTCCCCTAATCCCTAAGGTTTCCCACTGAGAGCGCCATGTTCTCACCCCACTCATCCATGACTTCAGGTTTTGATGAAAAACAAGGAGCGGAGCAGTATAAGGAGGAGACATTCCCAGCCAGGATGGCGGAGGAGTAGACTTTTAGCTAGTGGATAATATATATGCTTATATGCACTGTTTTGTGATCTTTGTACTTATTATGTAAATTATAACTTATGATGTAACATATGCACTTGTTTATGTATGTATGACGGACCACGTTTGTAATTATGACATATGTTAATTACTTCCATATTCTATCAATTAAGCATGCTATATTACCGCTCGCGATGTATGCTCTAAACGCATCAAGGCTCCTAATTTTATTCTATGTGACGTACAAAAGAAAATTTTAAATCTGATCCTTATTTTGGGTAACAATATGTTCAATGTACAAATGGGAGTAAGTACTATCCCCACCAGAGCAGATAACAACTTAGCCAACAAGCTTGCGACTTAAACATAGGCTAGCTAGCTAGGGGGTTACATCATACCTCTCTGGGTGGGACCCAAATTGCATTAGGCAGCCGCTCCCAGACTTGTTCCCTTCACACTCAAATTGTTATTCCATCTTCTTAAATTTATGTTTATACGTCCAACCTTACTTGTACTCCTACCTGAGTCCTTAACCCCGTTTGTAGGATGTATGCGTATCCTCTTTAAACTTATTTATTCCACTGCCACACTTACTCGACTCGCATGCACTCCTTTCTTTGCTTTCATGTTTTCCACACCTGCTCGCTAAGCCTTATTCTTCCCCCTAGAAATTCCAAAGCCTAACCTCCCCAAAACCTGGCACTTGTCCACCCTAGTCACGTAGTCAGGCACGTCCTGGTAATTGACAGACACCTGCAACTCACGCCTCCAACCTCTAGAAGAGTTTGTACATGAATCTATTATGCGAAATCCTTGATAAGAGAAAAATGGGATGTTACAAGCTAATGTTATAGTGGCAGCAAACGGAGGCACTGGTCGCCACTACAACAAACAATGGCATCAGTTACAAACAAACGAAGGTAATAGATCTTATTAAAAGCCAAAAATTAAGACGATGAAGTCGTCGGCGGTGGACAAAAAACAATAGCAATTCAAAGTTGTTTTTGAGCTACTTAAAGGATAGTTTAAAGGTTTTGTATAGGACTAAGGTTCTGTTTTTGGCTAATGACAGACTAAGAAAATATTAAAAAAGATGATGAAGGCTAGAAGCATATAATAGACAAGGGAGCAAATGTGGGATAAAACACGAGTTACAAATTATACGAAGTTGGCAGTGAAAAAAGGATGCCACTAGTCACGGAGGATGGTACCGCTCTGATACCATATAGAATTTGTGGGAAGGTAAAAGAGGATGAGAGTGTAGGTGGAATTTGAGTAGATTAAATTTGGTTTAATACATATATACAAAAATAGGGGAGTAAATGAATGGTTAGTTTCAAGACTCACCAATTAATGCTAGTCTATTTCTGAAAATCTTATGTTTCCAACGCAATATACTAAGCACATGACTAAATACATTTAGTCACCTGCTTTATTCTCAACAAGTTAAAATACAATAAATAATATTTATATAGAAAATAAAATAAATTTTAAAATATGACATAATAATTATAATGAAATACATTAGAAATGAAAGAATACTTTTATTCATAAAGATTTAAAAGTTCAAAATTAAGAAAAAAAATGGCACATGGTAATGCTTGTGAAAGAACCATGGCATGTGACAATGTTAGTAAAAGAACTTTAATTATACATACATATATATATATATATATACATACATACATATATATATATATTATAGATAGATAAGTTATAAAATGTCATGACTCACTTTTCCGCCTAAGTACAATTGCCTCAACTGAGTTATAACTCCTATCTACCAAAAATGGTTGAGTAAGCTAATTATGGTTTAGTTGTCAAATGTCAGTAGCTCAAATGACCTTGTTCGACTCTTACCGACGAACATTAAATGCGCCCATACAAAAAATATTATCTATCTAAAAAAAACCCTGTGATTTAGTTGCTTGGTTTAACTTGTGTGACATCTTCCGCTTTCCCGGCTCTGTTATTTTTTCCTTGGGTCAATTTTAAGAGATGCCTAATCAATTCAATAATGTTGGGCCCAAAAGGAACTAGTGCAGGGGAATTATTTAATCAAGCCCCACAACTAGATGTTGTTCCAGGTTCACATAGTCCTAGACCACATTTAATGCATCGTCCAAGATCTTTTATGAATCAATAGTTTCTAAGATTTTTGGACCATGCATCGCAAGTATTTCTGTTTATAAACAAGCCAAGTTCAGGAAAGTATTTAAAGATTTGTGCCCAAGGAAATCATGAATGACTCAATCAATTTGCACATCTAGCGCAAATCATGTTCAAAAACAATGTTTTAATTGGGATTTATATGAGTATTACATTTAACAGCAAAGCTGCACCTAAATAAGCTCCAACTAAAAAGAATAACAACAATTCTGAATAAGCTATAATCACTTTAATTTTATTGTTCAACGTTGCTATTTCTTTTGCTGTGGACAATTTGAGGATTATCTCCATGAACTTGTTCGCCCATTAGCATCAGCAGTTATTTGCTGCAAACATTTCATAACATGGGAGAAAGAAGGCCGTCTCCGAGGATCACTACAATACCAACAGATTGTCAATAAAATGGTACTAATAACAATGTGATAAAAAACTTCGAAATGTGGGTTGTACAAATTTCAGATTGAAGACTATATAAGATATTAAAAAAGTGCAAGAATCTGTTTCAGTAAGCATTATAATTATTTATTTAATTTACTTACGTATCCCAGCAGAGATCAATCAAGACAGCCACTTGAGGATTCACATGGCTTGGAATCTCTAGCCTTTTGCCCATAAAACCAACAGCTGCAACAACCTGCACTAATGATATTCTATTTGTCAAATCAAAATCCACTTGATGCATAATGCGTAAAATATAAAAACATGATAAATGCACAAACAGGCCTATGAAAAAATAGACCCATGCAGACGCTCAAAAGAGGAGCTAACATATAGCCTTTGCCATAGAAAAAGCCTCTTTTCAGGGGATATCCTGACAATCTTTGGAAGCGACACTAATGCCTTCGGGCATGGAGTGATGTAGCCAGGCCCTCCAACAAGTGGCATCTCCAAGACCAACAATTCAAAGCATCATGGAAAAGTTATTAACCTGTGAAGGATTAAATTGTCTCCATGGTTGTTCTAGGGTCATCAGTTCCCACAAGATTACACCAAAGCTGAATACATCGCATTTTTCATTTGATGATTCACCTCTGATGACTTCTGGTGCCATCCATTCAGGCTGATCATGTGCAGAAAAGGGTTAATGTAGAATGTGAAACTCTAAACGAATTGTTTTATATAAGAAAAAGTTAACCGAATTAAACACATTTTTTCCATTCAGTATAACTTACAGTCCCAGCAGCGGTTTTAGATGAAAGGAATGTATTTGCCTTTGTACGTGAAAGGCCAAAGTCACATACCTGAAGTAAATATTATAACAAAAATGAATGTCAATACATGCATACTAATCCCCTACGGGTTATTATCTTTGGCCTATGCCCTAAGCAGCTTTATCTAAGTTACTAGGTAATTGGGATTTCTAATCTTGACATTTACCTAGGCTTCGTGCTATTTAGCTTACTTTACCCAAGTGTGGCAATATAAAATCTCCTGCTCATGTTACTTCTAACTGACATAATAGTTATCTCGGGTCGTTTCCTTGACGATACATAGTGCATAGTCATGCATACCCATACATACATAGTTACATACATACATACATTCATCCATACATGTAAACATATCGTGCATGAGGGAATCTGGGGATCTCTTACGCGCCTTGTGGCTGCGTCCTTCTTAATCCTTTCACCTTTGTTACCGTGGCCTCTGCTACAACCTCTTTGCTTTCCCTATCGTGTCAACCCGGCAGCGCTCTTGACCAGTGTGGTAGCTAACCACGTAAAGCTCATAGGAGGAAGATGTAACACCCAAGGTTAGCAGCTTATGCTTAAGTCATAATCAGTGTCTGCTAGGTTGTTATCTGCTGTGTGGGAATACTGATAGTCCCTACTTTACTTAGGAAAATAATTAAGTTAACTGAAAGTAATGACCCATTTTTTTTTCTTTTTAAACATAAGTTATTGTTATGCGTCAGACTAGAGCCATGCTTGTGAACTATCATAAGTCCCATATAGTCGTATAACAGATAAATGCGAGCGTCGTCTGTCGTACACGTACATACATGAGCAATAAAGTAAACAGTACCAAGTGGGTCCAACAGTTAAAGCCATACATGTCAGAAACTCATATACATAGTTATCAAAATCGCTTTTTAACTCGTAAAATCGTACGATTTTAGATTTTACGAGTTTAGGTAGTAAAATCGAGCTAAATCGCATGTAAACTCGTTTCTGGGTAAAATCGTATAAAATCGCATAAAATCGAGTAAAATCGCGAGTTTACCACAAAGGCAGTTTTTTTTATTTTTTTATTTTTTAGGGACAAAACAAGTTTGATATTGTTTTGCATATCTATGAGTTTTTAGATTTAGGTCATTTAAGTATTTTAGAGTTATCATTTACAGTTGCGCCTACAATCGTGCTCCGTCGTTGCTTGTGCTTCGTCGCCAATCCATCGTATGTATTTTATCCTTTGCTCAGGGATCTTTCCCACCAGGGTGCGTGACCTCTGCATTGCTATTTGTGCTTTAGTGTTCTAGATTGAAGACATCATTGTCACAAACTCGCTTCTTGTGATGTTCAGTAGTCAATACTATGTATTATGTATGAATTGAACTTAGAACTCATATATTTCATCTTTATTTGTGCTTTGTTATGGAGGTAAATGTATTTATGAATTTCAAGTTTTATTAAATATATTTTTGTAACATAATAATTTTTTAAAATATTTTTTTAATATTTTTTTAATAATAAGTAAACTCGTACGAGTTTACGATCCGAGTTTACGGAGGCTCCACGAGTTTACTTAAACTCTCGAGTTTGATAACCATGGTCATATATACATATCATAGAGTCTTATATGCATCTGATACTGTACTAGTACATCAAAAGGGGCTATACATATCCTAAGTCCGTAGATATTGTCTGGGCTACAAAATGACATACATCAAAGTACACATGTAGCTAGGGCTACTGGCAAAAAGGTGTCGTCACTAATGACAGGGTCTGGGAACAGGGCTGGTCAGATCTCTGGCTCATCCTCGCTGGGCTCCTCCTCTGGGTCCTCCTCCTCGTCCTCCTGCTCCGGCTCCTCCTCTAGATCCTTCTCCTCATCCTCCTACTCCGGCTCCTCTGCCTCGTCCTCCTCCTCCACGACCTCCAGGGGATAATCCTCCTCGGGTGATGAGGGCACAGGTACATCTGGCGGGGCTCGGGGGCTGGGGAACGGGCCTGCCTCGCGGGAGGGAGTGCGAGGTGCAAACTGGCGACAGTAGTCTCTGGACGTCCTCATCCGTGCGCCTCGCCGGTAGGCCTTGGGCGGTCGCAGTCTCACGGAAACTGGATCAACCTCCACGTCCTTCTCGTAAGGAACGGGCTCGCCGTCGGTGGGAGTCTCTGGCTCTGAGGAGGCCAGTGGTGCAACTCGGAGGGGTGCGGGACGGTTCACCACAAGTACTGACCACAGCTCTGCCTCCTCCCGTCTCAGGGTCTATGGTCCTAAACCTGCTGCGGAGGATCCGCCACTTCTTCGGCGGGGTCGTCATTTAGCTCACCTGAAGTCATAAGTGAGTGGGGGTGAGAACGGTGGTTCTCAGTGGATAACTATAAAGTAGTGGGGATCTGGTTACTCAATTATGCTTCCGGCCGTCCAGGAGATCTCTAAGTGTTCATGTATCTAGACATCGTACCAGTTATTTCTTGCCTAAGTGTCTGGGCGACTTTATCTAATTACTAGGTGACTGTGATTTAATCTTTCTTACTAAGTTCTCGTACTTGTTAACCAGACTCGCGGTGCTACTGTGGCCGTCTCGTACGTGTCTCACGGACGGTTTACCCAACATGCGTTCATAATCATATATACATAACCATACATAATCAGATATAATCATACATCTTATACAATTAGCACATAAATGTAATGCATGAGGGGATAGAGGTTTCTCTTACGCGCCTGTGGCCGCGTCCTTCTTCGCTACTGGGTTGCCATCGCTCCCATGTAGACTGGGGGATCGTCATCCCTTCTCCAGCTACGACGTGTGGTAACACTAGGAGTGAGGTTCGTATGCGTCCAAACTTAGTGGACGACTTACTCACTTACGTCCGAACTTCGTGGACGGCGTACGCACTTCGTGGACGACTTAATCATCTGCATCTGAACTTCGTGGATGACATTAAGGCCTAAGTCCGAGCTTCATGGACTGAATCTCTCTTTCTCTCTTATGTCCGAACTTCGTGGACATCTTACCCGTCTTTTAAATGTCATGACATAAAAGCTCAAGCGCTCCTTACTTTCTTTTCTCTCGTCTGGGTAGAAACCCGCGTTCAGATCTTTATCTGCGTAACAGAATCGTAACCCAGTCTGTCTCGCACGGCCGGGGAGGGGCTTGTCAGGTAGGACGTGCCAAGAGAGGGGTTCCTATTACATAACTATATCATAACTTCGGGCTGCTCTGACCCTCTGTGGCCAGGGCCCGTCTTTAGACTTAACCGTGTTCCCTAATTTAATTTACCATCTTTGCACATTAGTTAATTTATTTCTAGTGATCTATGGTTGCCCTAAGTCCTGTGGCAACCCTGCCTCATGATGCATACACGACTCGTTACTCATACTCTATTCTCGTTCTTTACACCCCATGGGTGGCTCATGCAGATGACAGTACATACTCATGAACTCCTTACATAGTCTTTTCTGCTTAGATAAAACTGACCAGTACCCGCGGGCTTCCAGCCGCTCAGCGCAAAGGACCCTTCTGCTCAGCGCTTAAGGCTCGTACCGCTCAGCGGATTTGTACCTCCGCTCAGCGCCACGGGCTCTCATCGCTCAGCGGGAGGCTCCCCTTCGCTCAGCGCCGGCTCGACTCCCAAGGATCCTGAGTCAGACTTATCCACTTACGTGGTGTCCACGTCATATCGCTCAGCGAATGAGTTATCGCTTAGTGATATGCCCTGGCCCTTCAACCACGCGAGGTTTGACTTCGGTCAAAGGTGTTGTGCCGCGCCAAGCTGCTCAACGCCCTCTTGGCCGCTTAGCGATCTGGTGCGTATAGCACCTAACCGAAGCCAACAGCAAGGCTTTTCTCCATGTTCTTTCTCATTTTTCCCAAGTTTTATGGGCATGAAACCTGCATCATTTTTACCTCATAACCACTCCCTATATCATCCTAACCATGATCACCTAAGCTAAATCCTAACAAAACATTTCTAACACATATCCTCACATACAAGCACATACAAGCACATAAACCAAAAGAACACCAAAGGAGGTGCCTAGCCTATGTTACTCACTTGTCAAGAAGGTTGGTGTTGGTGAGGGAAGTTTGGAGTGAAGTCCCACTAGCCTTGATGTTTCCAAAGCTTGAGATCACCTTTCTTCAAGATGAAAAACTTTGAGCAATGAGGAGGGTGATGATGATGTTCGTCTTGATTGTGGATGGAAGAAAATGAAAACCAAGATGAGGAGACTTTGAGGCTATGTTTCGGTTTTTGGGAGGTGGAAGGGGATGGAAAGAGTGCTTGATTTCTTGAAGACTAGGTGGTGTTCTTGAGACTTGGCTTAGTGTATGTTTATGGAGGATGTGGGAAATGAAATTTTTCTTAGAATTTTGGGGGAGAAGACACGACCTTGTGGCTGATGGTGAGGGGGAATTAATTGAATTTTGGGATTTAATAAAATTAGATGAATAGTAGAAAGTATGGGTGTAGGTATGGCTAAGTGATGGGTTTGGTTTGATGTGTAAGAAAGGTAAGGTGATGGTTAGTTTTTGAAGCACAATTTAAGGGATTGGATAAAATCCCATTCTCCTAACCGTGCAGCCCCTCTCTTTCAGCTGCTGAAATTTCACTTCCCTCCCGGTTCCGGTTCACTCGTGTATTATCGCTCGCAGTATCGGTGCGTCGCGCACGGTTGTCCAAAAAATATTCCGTTTATACCATCGCGATCCTCTAATTCCCCTCTACCTAAGGGTATTAATATTTAAAGGTGTTTGTGAATTTTTCTCCGGGGGAGTATTTTCACGGACACCTTTTGCGCGTCAGAAAATTTCATCGGCGAACAGCGGCTGTTCGGTTGTCTGCCGAACTTCCTACCGCAACACGTTTTATTTCCTAGGGATATTCTACCTAATAATTTCTCATCTTTATTCTCTAATCATGATTAGAAAATTAATTTGATATTTATGTTTACGATTATTTCTCTAAGGAAGAATCGGGATGTTACAGAAGACATCAAACGCGATAGGTACAACCACCCCCTTACAGGAATGGCGAGGGATCGGACCTTGGATTTGACCACGCTTTCCTCCACTCTTTTCATAACGGGGCCCCTTCCCTCCTTTCTTTCTTCAGGCCTTGGCCTGTTCTCACCATAATAAGGCCTTGGCCTTCTTAGTCCTCAGGCCTTAGCCTGTCTTGGTGCTATCGCTATCAAGCCTCTGCCTGCGTTGGTCTTAACGAATCCAACTTGCCGAATTGGTGAGAGGTGTGCCTGTAATACGTGCCAAGAGAAACAGGGAATCATCCTAGTCATATAATTATACAATTTAACTAATGTTTTCCAGACCAACTGGGGTCGGAACCTTCCTAACTTGTCTTCGTTCCCTAGGATTCAATTATGATCTTTTTAGACTTTAAGTGATGACTTCTAGTTGTCTACGGTCGTCCTAAGTCATATGACGGCCGGTTCCTCATGATGCATGCTTCCATATATCATACACGTCTATCCGTACCCATTGGATCCCCTAGAATAGCTAAAATTCCAAGTTCTTCAAGACACATTCGAATGAAATCCTGCGAGTTGTAACATCCTGAATTTTCTCCTTACGAGAATTTCGCGAAAATCTCAATTTTTGGCTTAATTAAAAGCACGTTAGATGCGATTATTTGGACTGGAAAAATTATTTAGAACATGAATTGCTTTCAAACGCCAGTCAAGTAATTGTTTCTTGATCTCGCGGAGTGCCACGAGGTCCGTGCCAAATTTTGACAAAAATCGGAATTTCGGTAGACACTTAAGGTATCTGTGAAAATTTCCTCCGGGTAATAAATTCACGAATACCTTAACCGGACATACCTCTATGGTCCGGGAAATTAGTAGATCGCGGATATGTGCTCAGAATATTTTTAGAATATCCGAACACGACCGAAAAATGACAAAACGCGGTCAAATATGATCGCGAAATAAATTGACCTGGTTTAGGAATTTAATCCTACGTTAATAACAGAGAAATAAGGAAAAAATTAAAGAAAAGGACAAAAGGGGAAATAATTAAAAGGTGAAGGACAAAAAGGGGGAAAACAAAACTTAGGACATAAAGGGAAATAAAAATTAAAGCAAGGGCAAAAGTGTAATTAGGCTTAAAAGGATAATTTTGAAAAAAAAAAGAAAAAAAAAGAAATGAAAAAGAGACAAAGCTTCGTGGGGAAGCTAAAGGCAGCCCCCTGAAGCTTATAAATAAGCCACGGCCTCAATGCCATTTTCCTTAGTTTTTTCATCTGCAATACTGTTACTCTGTCCGAGTGTGCGCGCGACGATTACTCCATCGGACTCAGGAAAAATAGTAGGATCATCCTAAAGCTCCCGAGAGTCGTTTCTGTCAACTTCCAAGTGCGCCTGGAAGGTGGGTAATCCTAAGCCCACTGTCTATGTGGTTTATGTTATGATTGTATATATGTATTTTTGTGCTTTTGACTGAAAAACTGCTTTGTACAAATGATAGAGAGTAAGGTACATAGGTTAGATTTTGAGGATTTTGATGTTTGAAAATCATAAGTGTATTGATTGGACCACTGTAGAAGCAGAAATATTAGGCACCGAAAACCCCCGGAGAAGTTACTCTCACTGGGGCGATTTTTACTGTGGGATTCGAATGAAATCCCCAGGGATTCGAATGAATTCCCAGGGATTCGAATGAATTGCCAAGGGATTTCAGTCGAATGCGGGAGGATTCAATCGAATGAAAGAACTCGCAGGATTTCATTCGAATGCACCCCTAGTCATTCGAGTGAAACCTGAAGTCTTTGAGTCCCTTAATTTTTCTACATGTTCCAACCAGTATAGAAACTTAAATCATTGTATAGGATTATAGTTGTTGATGTATGATGTGACTGTTGATGAATGATGTGATTATGTGATTGTGGGTTTTGCTAAATCATGCATCATGAGGATAGATCACTAGAGGATTGTTGTTTAATGAATAAAAGGCCATGAATGAAAGATGATAACGAACTGTAGGAACAAGAGCATGATGAGGAAAGATAAATGTGCATATGAGAGAAAAGAATGATGAGACGCATGACATGTGATAGAAAAATGAATGGATTATGATGCGATGGATATGTGTATGATATGGTCCGCTTCCGACTTAGCCAAGAGGGCGGCCCCTCGCCACCCGGGAAAGGGGTGGAGTCATGTTTGCCCGGGAAACAGACAGAGAAGGCAGGTCGTACACCACCATGGGGACGACGGTCCTGAGGTGTACGAGGGAGTATTGGGACACCGGGGTCCAGGAGTTCACGCCTGGCTCGGAAGAACAAAATGAACAGAAAGAAAGTAAAGAAAGGATGAATGAGACCGGGGTCGAGGAGTTCACGCCTGGCTCGGAAGAACAAAGGAAAAGAAATGATAAGAACATGCATTGGAATCCGTGCCTCATCGGTACGATGACCCCTTGCATAGATAGTATGAAATGTCCCGTGCTTGGCAAGCATGGTGGAAGGTTTACCGCGCAACATATGCGTGATGATCAGTGTGTCTGTCAGCATACATGTTTATGATGTGGTTATGTAACGATGGCTAGGAGTAGAAAGCGCGAGAACCTAGATAAGCAAGACTAGTTCCTTGATCACGTAGTAACATAGATAAAGCTGTTCAGGATTCTAGGCCAAGATAATAATCAGTAGGTTTTGTTTAGTATGCATGATCACTTAGAGATCTCCTGAGCGGCTTGGAGGATACCCGAGTAAATGAACAGTAGTTAGTGCTAAGGAACCCCACTGAGGACTAAGAGTTCTCACCCCCACTCGGTTATGGATCCAGCAGGTGTACGAGGTGACTGCACTGACAGTTGGTGGAGGTCAAGACACAGGGACGATGCTGACACGATGAATATATATGTTTTGGAGAATATATGTTTTGTATTATGTATTAGGACTTAGATCCATTTTGTGTACATATTTATTATTATGACAATGTGTACTGATGTGGGACCTTGGTTGTATTTATTTATGTAAGCACATATACTCTTTATGTTCTGCTTCAGTTACCTTTAGCCTATAGCGATTGTTGTTATACGTTCTCTAAATCACGCACGGCCCCTAATTTACAAGCAGATATTGTAAAAGAATAATTTTCAAATTGGTCCATATTTTCGTATAAGAACTATTTGCAAAGGTAAAAGTAAGGGTAAAAGTTAACCTGGCACAACGCATAACAACCCTGTGAGCATTGCTTGCTACCATGGAAGCAGGCAGTTAGCAGGGGTGTTACACGAGTTCTTTCATTCGATTGAAAAGGGAATTCAATCGATCGAAACCTCCATAATTCTTTCATTCGAATGAATTGGGGATTCAAATCGAATGAAATCCTAGAATTTTCTTTCATTCGACTGAATTGGAATTCAATCGAATGAAATCCTCAAAAATCCCCTCCGAGGCATCAGTTCTCACTTTTCTCCGGAGGACATGTATAATCATTGTTCCTAGGGTTCCAATCAGTACAATTACACATTTTCTTTGTTAAAACCACGAAAAACCATTTTTACCACACAACCTTCCTAATTTCTACTTAACGTTTTCACAGTCAAACATATATAAAAACGCATAGAAAATCACAAATAAAACCACATAGACAATGGGCTTAGGGTTACCCACTTCCTATGCGGATTCGGAGTTGGTAAGGTGGTTGTGGAGAAAATCCTCATCACAATGGCGTGCTCCAAGGAATTTTCGGGAGTCCGACAGCGCTTCCGCGATGTACACAAACAGGACTAGAAATGGGAAAACTGAAGGAAAAAGTGTAAGTAAAATTTTTTACTCGGAGGCCTATGTATAGCTGTGCCCCGTGCCTTTATTTATTAATTTTATTAATTAATTTTATTATTATTATATTGTTATTTTATTATAAATATCTAAAATATCAAGGCCCTCTGTCCAGTTTCGGTCACGTTTGATCGCGTTTGGTAACCACTCACCCGTGTATGGATATTCGAAAAATATTCCGAGCACATATCCGCGATCTACGAATTTTCTCGGTCAAGATGGCATGCCAAACCAGGGTATCGGGGAACTTATATCTGTCAGCCTATCTTTTACGAATCCCTTTGGCTCCTGTCAAGGTTCCCGTATTGCCCGAAAACACGCATGGATCTCGCGGTGTTCCGCGAGACTGTGACTCCATGACTTTATCCAAGGTTCAAGGGAAATAAATCTCGTAAATAATTTTCCCCCGTCCAATAATCATTTTCCTTTATACTTTTGATTAGGCAAAAATCTATAAATTTTGCAAAATTTTTCTAAGGGAAAAACCCAGGATGTTACAATGTGTAATTATTTTTGGACCTATGTAAAGATTTATATATCGTGAAATGTTACGAATGCCTTGTCATTATGCTGATAAACGCCTAAGTCACATCGACTCTATCGCTTGCTTATATATGTATGCTTCCTTAAACGCGCACGGCTCATACTTTATGTTTTAGTAAAGAGCGGAAAAAGTTTCAAAACGGTCCATATTTGGGTAAAGAAATATTTGCAAAGCTAAAAGTAGGGGCTAGAAGTAACCCAACCAAGGAAGATAACAACCCTGTGAGCATTATTTACGAAGTACGTGTAAGCAGCTAGCAAGGATGTTACATAGGGGGTGGAGGGTTTGTCTTTTGCTCCTCCATGGTTGAGCCTGTCAACAATGAAACCACATTGTTCATCTAAAAAAAAACACACACACAAAATCAAAAACAAAAAAGTCAAAAGGCAAGTTTAACAGGTTTGTTGCCAACGGGTCCAAAATCTCAGGATCCGAGACCAAACTCTCTCATCCTTGGTTTTGGTAGGTTTTCACCCACTCAGGCCAAATGAACCGAACCAAATAGGTAGGTTCAGTTTGATTTTGGTGGGTTCATCAGATCAACCCGGTCCGCTTACCCCACTACTGTTATTTGTGACTTTAGTTCTATTTTTCTGTATTCTAAATTGTTTACAAAATTGTGATATGTGATCTTAAACCTTTATTATGCTTTTTTATTTTTTTTATTTTTTAAATTTCTCTTTCAGTTACAAGATACCCAGGGATGCTTATCAATACTTGACCTAGTAGTAACAGATTATTACCAGTCAGGCAGAGAAGGACAGGACAGGGGCCTGTTACCCCTAGCAATCAGAGCAGCAGAAAAATTTGATAGCTTTATTTTTTATTTTTTTTAAGTATCAGATCAATCACCAATAAAAAAATAGAGTTTATTTGCTATCTACTAACAGTGTAAAATAGTTTTAAACTGTCATCCAGTTAAATCTTGTCATGTAAGTAAAAATCTTGACTCTCACCTGCTACTTAGAAAGTCATACATTTGAAGTGATTTGATTGAATGACACTATCATTAAAAGAAAAAAAAAAATCAAAGGAAACTGCAAAAAACAAGTTGTCTAGAACATTTACCTTAACGGTGTATGTATCATCAACCAAAAGATTTGGGGACTTCAAATCTCTATGAACAATGGGAGGTCTCATTTGATGTAGATAATTCATTCCACTTGCCTAGACAAACATGAAAATATCTCTCAAAGTCTATTACGTAAACGATGATTCATTATTTTCTGTTAGATGTTAAAAAAGACAGAAGCTGGAAGATTGACAGATTTGAACAGTGAAGGTATACCACGTCATAAGCCATACTTAAACGACGACTTTCACTGAGTGATAATCCAATATCAGGCATGCGCAAAAGTTCATACAAGCTGCCTCTGCAGTTCAAAGAACATTTATTTAGAACATCTCTTTCTGCCTGAAGTCAATTACAACATAGCACATGAGTGAGGAACAACACAAAGACAATTGGTTCAGGAAATTAATGTACCTTGACAAATATTCTGTTACTATAGATAAATTTGGGGGTTGAAATATTGCACCCATCAGAAGTACAATGTTTGGATGGCGCAGGCGCTTCATGAGGGAAACCTGTGAAATTACTTCTTGTCATACTGAATTGCAATTATCGAGGACAAAAAATTTTAAATATGCAAAATCTAATATAAAAGCCCTTCCCCACCCTCAATTAAAAACATAAAGATGAACATGGATATAACCTACCTCCTTAAGAAATTCTTCTAATCGTTCAGAATCAAAACCTTGCACCTTGAGAATCTTCACAGCAACATCCTAAAAGGTTACGCAGTAGGGATTAACCACACACCAATGATGAAAGAACATGAAAACATGAAGTATGGAATGATAGCAGTATTAATTATTATCATATTAACAAATTCAATCAGTCATTTAGTTCTCTATTTTGTTTATTTCTGAATTAACATTTTTTCTTGAAAAAAAAAAATCATATCAAACCATAAAAGTCTTACAAAAAAAAAAAGAAATAAACTAAACTAAAATAATATAAAAGCTTATATTAATAAGAAGAAAGAGCCTGAATGTGGTATTTATAACTTTTTTTAGAGTCGTCACTTAAGTCCTGACATAGAGAGGAACAAACATTTTCTTTTAATAAAAAGAAAGGATCAAGCTTTAAAACAAGCAAGTTCAAATAAATTTTCATTAGGGGGAAAAAAAAAACCCCTTCTTCCAATCTAGGGAAATTAATTTTTATTAAATTTTAAGTCTCAAAAATCTTAAAATGTATGCATAACATAATTTGTTAATTACTTACTTTTAGCCTACCCCACATGCTTTAAATGCTCTTTGGGGTTTCTCAGCCTTGCGGGTTACTAAGGGCGAATCATGAAAGACTATGGACTTATTGCTAAGTCACTCACTAACTTGACAAAGAAGGACCCTTTCTTTGGTCACCCACAGCTCAACATGCTTTCAAGATGCTTAAGGCAATTGTGGCAAAGACTGAAATGCATGATAAATGTTTTTCAGACGCTGACTATAAAGAATATCTCCAATTAAAAGCTGCCATGGAATCTCAGGTTTCCGCTATTACTGATGCTTCAAAAGCCTGCATATCTCAATCTAGCAATACTCAAAATCCATAGATTATTGATTGAGGATTTAAGCAACGACTTTTAAAGAGTTATAAATACCATTTGATTCAGATGTCTCTGATCACATTGCTGGTAATAGTTCCCTTTTCTGTTCTATTTCATCTACTAAATCTCCTCATTTTATTATGCCAGCTGATAATTCAAAAGTTGCTGCTTAAGAAATTGGTCAGGCTTCACCCAGTCCTTCTATGCCTTTGAAATCAATTTTATTCATACCTGGTGGTCCTTTCAATATTATTTATCGTAGTCAGTTAACTCGTTCTCTTGACTGTTTGGTTAACTTCATTGTTGATTCTTTTGTCATACAAAAATGTGGTGCGGGTGAGATGATTGGAATAGGACATAAATCGCATGGCATACGACATGAATCACATGGATGCCATAGCACAGTAGTATGCTTCAGCACTAGACCTGGCAACCACATTCTGGTTCTTACTCTTTCAGGAAATGAGATTACCTACAATGAGTACACAATAGCCGAAAGTGGAACCCCTTATCCTCATAAATAAGGCATTTCCCAAACGCTTTCTTGACATACTTAAGAATGTGAATCACAACTTCCTAATGGCCTTCACACGGTGAGTTTAGGAACCAACTAATCACACTTACATCAAAGGAGATGTCTAGACGAGTAACAGTGAGGTACTTTAGTTTCCCAACCAATCTTCTGTATCCTGGGTTAGATAATGGCTCTCCCTAATCTAGTAGGACTGTAGGAGCTTGATATTAGGATCCATTTGGAGTATCAACAAGCTTTGCCCCAAGTAAACCTTTCTTCTAGAATGTCCACAACAAACTTTCTCTTTGAAAGAAGAATGTCGTCTCTGGATTGCACTACTTCATTGCACAAGAAGCAACAGAGTTTGCAAAGGTCTTTGGTCTGAAAGTGATGACCTAGATGTTGTTTGACTTGAGCTATGCCATCACTATCATTGCCAATAATGACAATGTCATCTATGTACACAACCACATAAATGCAGCCTCATGCAATACAATGATAAAACACAGAGTGATCAGCTTTACTCCGGGTCATGCCAAACTGTTGAACTACAATAGAGAATCTACCTAACAAACCCCTAATGAGGGAGACTGAGAGAGACAAGCTATGGAATTACCAGTGTGCGAAATGAAGGCAGTGGAACCAATGTTCTAATGATGCTCATACCATTGCAGGAAACCAGTGTAGTTAGCAGAAGATGGTTTCAACTGATTAGGAGTATCCGAGATAAGGGCAGCTACCTAAGCAACATTAGATGATCACTGGGAGCAACTTCATTGTAGTGTATGGCCCTAATGGCCATAATGAGAACACTTCAGACCACCTTTGATATGTGCACAGGGTGATGAGTCCAAAATGGTGAATTGCATCATGGAAACGTGCGGTCCAAGTGGTGTAACCTAAATGAGATTTTGTAGAGTATTTGTTTAAGGTTTTTCTAATAAATGGCTATGCCATTCAGTTTTGGACGTTTTTAGCCATGGAATAAGTGAGAATTAGTGTATAGTTTTGCATTTAGTTGGTTTTTAATGGGCAGCCAATTGTTGAATGCTTAGCCATAGGTTACAAAGCATCTTGGGCTGAATGTTAATGCAATTATAGTGCTTTTAGAGTGGATTTTTGGTTAGGGTTTTTGGGGCAGCCTTTAGGAGTTCATTTTGTGACTTTTGGTATTATGTAACACAAATTGGCAAGCTATATAAGGTAGCCAAAGTGGTAATACGAAAATACAATAAGATTCAGCATTTTTTTTTTATTTCTATCAAAGTTATTTGTGAGAGTGATTCTCCTAAATTCTTGAGTGATTCAAGAAGTGAGATTATCAAAGGACTTAACCAAATCCTTTGTGTGTTTGTCTCCAATTGGAGTGATTCCAATCTTTCGGTTAGCTATCAAATTTCGCTGCCTACATTTCTTTTAGTTTTGCAAAGCAAAACTAATTTTTCTAGCCAAGTTCATCAACCAACAAATTGAAAGTTAATTTGTTGAACAACTTGTGTTAGTTCATTGAAACAATAACTTTGGTTCATATCATTCCCTCCCTCTTGAAGAGGATTTGTCCTCAAATCATAGTCTCCTTCATCCGCATCAAAAAGAGATAGATCAAACACATTAAATGTAGCACTGACATTATACTCACAAGGCAATTCAACTTTGTAGGCATTATTATGGATCTTTTCCAACACTTGGAATGGGCCATCTCCTCTAGGTTGAAACTTTGATTTCCTTTGTTCAGGAAACCTTTCCTTTCTAATGTGCAAAATCATTGTACCGTGTACCGTGTAGCCAAAGCAAATGTAGGTAGAAGAATCAACTAGAGTCAGAGCTATGACAGGCTGAAGGATGTTTAGCAGGGACCCAAAGCAATGAGGACCACACCGTAGAAAGGGTAGGCACAATAGGTGACCCCAAAACTTGATCTTGTGTAGCAGAGTATTCAAGAGGCAAGCCATGTAGAGCTATAAGCATAAAGGTGTGACGTTGCTCCAATTCCTTCAACAGGGTATCAACTAAGGGTAAAAGTTCATTGAAATCACGGAGAGCATTGTCAATCTTCCCAGATAGGCAGACATAGGGTCATCAAGCAGCTGAGAAGCAATGACCTTCATCAAGTTTCGGCAAACCCCATACAAACGTTGAGTGTCATTAATGTAAAGATCCTTGGCTTGTTCCCAAACTAATTCACAAGTAACATGAGCCCAAAAATTCTACTTGATAGATGGATAAATGGAGGATTTGATGATGTTGCAAAGTTGGGCATTAACCAAGGACCATTGACGACACTCTGCTAGTATAATATTTTCACTCTTTTGGAGAAGTGGTCAGCATAGTCTTGGCCAACAAGCCAGAGTTTGACATTAAAGGCCAAAGAGTCATAGTAGCTACCACCCAATTTGTCAATGGAGAGGCACACTGACACAACTCATAAAAATAGGAAGTTCATTCTTTCGATCGTCTTTGGGAACACCTAAGGAGTCACTAGCAGCCATTGGTCACACAACAAGGGTAACAATGGAAACCAAAAAGTACTTGACACTCAGCAATGTACTTGTTCGTCATTGAAGTCTTGCGATTTTGATGGCTCGTTTCTTCATACATCAGATGTCTCTTCATCTTTTGATAATAAGGTCCCTTGTTCCATTTTGTTTCTTGATGAATCATTGTTTCAAGTTACACCTCGTGTTTTTCAAAGTACCTGTTTTGTTCATGATGTTTCTCGATAAACTATCACCTTGTGCAGTGTTTACCTTGGATACTCCAGGTTACATAAAGGATATCATTGTTATTCTTTGGTCAATAACCAGATATCACATTCTTTGAAGAAATTCCTTATTTCTCTTGCTTAAAAGTGTCCACCACTATCCTTGATGTTTTGCCTATGTCGTGTGTTAGTTCCTCATTGCAGGAACCCATCTCTCCTATAATCACCGACGAAGATGAAGCTGAAGAATCTCATCCAAAGCCAACTTCCACCACCTTTCGTTGCTTATCAATGTCATCCTCATTCCTTGCCCAGCTATGGGAAAGATTGAAGACCAAGAAAACTCATGTCATACTCCATCAACTGACTCTAGTGCAAGCCTTCCAGGTAACAATGTTGACTTGCTTGTTACCCTCAGAAAAGGTATTCAATCTACTAAAAATCCTCACCCTATTTATGATTTCTTTATTTATCATTGTTTATCATCTTATTCTTCCTTTTTATCATCTTTATTTTCTATTTAAAGCTCTTGAATATCCACGACGATGACAAGCCATGATTGATGAAATTAAGGTCTTAGAACAGTTTTACGTGGGAGCGGGTCTCACTTCCTCCTAGAAAAACTATAGTTGGATGTTTAGAGTGTATACAACTAAATTCGCTAAGATGGAAAAATTGACTAACTCGAGGCTAATCTAATGGCACAAGGATATACACAAATCTACAGTGTTAACTACAGAGTACTCCAGCGGCTAAAATTACCACAGTTCGTCTTTTTCATGCCATGGATGCTGGGAGTCCAGCCTCAGCGTCATGAGTGAGCGGGGCGAGGCGTCGTCTGAAGAACAGGTTTACCCTCTTCCTTGGTCATAGACGGTAGCAGGACGGCCGTGGGGGAGGTAGAAAGTTTGGGTCCACCTCGACGTCTTTCTCGTACGGTGGAGACTCCTCCGCGTCTTCGTCCAAAACAATCGAAGTGGCTGGCGTGGATCCCAGGGCTCGTACAAATCTTGACATCTAGCATCACAAGCGAGCGGTGTAACATCCCGATTTTTTCCCTTACAAAGATTTCGCGTAATCAACAATTTTGCGTAATTAAAGTGTTCTCAAAACGGTTATTTACACTGGAAATAATTATAAAAGTCTTCTAAATCCAACATACCAGTCCAAATAATGGTTTTGTAAGCTCACAGAAATTTCGCAAGTGTTGGGTTAATTTTCGGTTAGCACCGGAAAAAAATCTCGTCGGGTCCCAAAGGTATATGTGAAATATACTCCCACGGAGATATGCTCACAAAGACCTCAACCTGACATACCATTATGATCAGGGAAATTAGTAGATCGCGGATATACACGCGTGAAAAACGACCAAACGCGATCAAACATGATCAGAACCGATCAGGAAGCTTTTAAGCTTATCCATAGGTTAGATATTTTTAAAATAATAATATAATATTCTAATTAACTAATAAAAATAAAGAAAAAAAGAAAAAGAAATTAGGAACAGGGGCGAAGCCCCTTGCCTATAAACAGCCAACAAATTGCTAAGAAAATTTACCCCAAAATTTTAAGTAAAGTTACTTTGTCGGTTCTGTTCGTGCAAATCGCGGTAACGCTACCGGACTCTGAAAAAATAGGAGGAACATACCAACGTGAAGAGGATATTTTCCTCATCACTTCTACCAGTCCCGAATTTTATTTTGAGGTGGGTAATCCTAAACCCACTGTCTATGTGGATTTATGTGCTATTTTATGTGTGTATATTTGAGAAACTGATTTAGAAAGTATTATGGGAAAAATATAGAGATTAAGTTGTGAAAATGATTTTGAGACATTTTGATGTTAGAAAAATATAACAGTGCTGATTGGAATTGTGTAGGAAGGAAATTCTGAGAAAGTTTACGAAACTGGCGCTGGGAAATCAGCACGCCAGGCGCCCATGCCAGGCTCACGCCAGAAGCCCACGCCAGGCTTACAAGCCAGGCTCACGCTGAGTGCACGCTGAGCTGGCTTGCCCAACCACTGAGCAGTCTAACCTGAAGATCCGTGATTTTTGCAACCCAAGGGCCCAATTTTCATGTTATTCGAACGACCAAACCTTGCCATTCGAATAACCATCAAAGAACTCAAGAGTTTAGCGTTCCTACACATTCCAACCAGTATAGAACCTTCAGAAATTGTATATGCAAATAACTGTTTATTTATTGTGTTTGTGAAGCATGCATCATGAGGATAAATAACTAGAGGTCACCACTTAATGAGTAAAAAGAGCATAATGGAACGTAGGGAAAAAGGGGAAATGCTAAAGAAAAGATAAGAGTGAATTGTGATGGTGGTCATGAAAGAACAGAGAGGAAACAGACAAGGTAAAGGTCGGGGTTGGTATCATGCCCAAGTGTGCATGATGATATGATACTGTGCCCAAGTGTGCACGAGGAATGATACGATACCATGCCCAAGTGTGTAGGATGCACTATGACGATACCCTACCCAAGTGTGTAGGTCGTACGGTGGACGATACCATGCCCAAGTGTGCATGATGACGAGTCTCATGCATTGATACCGTGCCCCATCGGCATGATGAACAACTCTTGCATTGATACCATGCCCAAGTGTGCATGGTGAACTATTTCGTGCCTGGCAAGCATGGTGGAACGATCTCGCGCAACATATGCATGATGACCAGTTGAGTCTATCTGCATGCATGTCTCTGCGGTTACGTTACGAAAGTATACGACGGTCAAGGATAGAAAGCGCGAGAACTTAGAAGTAAGTAAAGAAAGATTAGTTCCCCGATCACCTAGTAAAGTAGATAAAGTCATACAGGACCTAGACAAAGATAATAATCAGCAAGAGTTTAGTATGTATGAACACTTAGAGATCTCCTGAGTGGCCTGGAAGGTAATGGAATAATAAAACGATAGGTAATGCTAAGGATCCCCACTGAGGACGACAAGTTCTCACCCCCACTCCTTATGGGTCCAGGGGTGCAGAGTGAGTAGATCGACGAGCGAGACGCATAGTAGATTGTGGATGCCTGCAGCAAGACAGTTCCAGGGCATGAGCAAAGTGACGATATTCGCAATAGGGCGATAGACATTTTGTAACGATCTATCTATGACTTTTACAACTTTTGTGTAAATACTTATTAGTATGCCAATGTGTAATGACGTGATGGACCTTGGTTGTAATTATCTACATATACTCTTCTAATCCGATATCGGTTATCATCAACGTTTGTTATATATGCTTCACTGATCACGCACGGCTCCTAGTTTATACATTGATTAAGCACACAAACAATTTTTAATTGGGTCCATATTTTCACGTAAGATATATTTGCAAAGGTAAAAGTAAGGGGGCTGAAGATAACCCGACACAACGAATAACAACCCTGTGAGCATTGCTTACTACCATGGAAGTGAGCAGCTAGCAGGGGTGTTACAAGCGGGGTGAGAACCATGCGTTCTCAGTGGGCACCTACAAGGGTTCCTACTCCTCTTTTGGCTCGGTCATGATCTAGGCCGCTTAGGAGATCTCTACGTGTCATGCAGCCTATAATTCTAGTTCATTTTTAATCTTGTTAATCCTGAACGGCTTTATCTAAATTACTAAATGTCCAGGTGAACTAATCTTTGCCCTAGGGTGTAGGGGTTCCTTATCGAGCTTCTTTATCATTAACGTACTTAGGGCAGTCTTTGCCCTGTGTAGGGTTCTTTATCATACACACATACATACATATACGTCCACATACAATCAGTCATACCATCATTGTTAATGCATGAGGGGGTTGGGGGATTCTCTTACACGCCTGGGCGGCGTCCTCTTGCGTCACTTGGCTTGTCCGTCATTCTCCTTCACAGGCCGTGGGACCGTCGTCCCCCTGCGGCTGTGACCAACTTACTATTACCGTATCGTCGGCAACTAGGCAGCGCTCTGTACCCGAGTGGTAGCTAACCACGACTGCTCGCAAGCATCTCTCATCGGAGGTGACCATCCAACAAGCCGGATGGTGAGGGGCTGCCCTCGTGGCAGCACTAGGACTGGACTCGTCTCTTTCTTAGCAGCGGCCTTAACTTTCTTGTTATGTCGACATAATCTTTACTTTCTGTTTTCTTTTCTTCTGTGTCTCCGGGCAAAGCCTACGCTCAGGTCTAAGCCTGCGTTTCTTAATCTCTAAACTAGGTTACCTTGCTAAACTGGTGGGGGCTTGTCAAGTATGACATGCCAAGAGAGGGGGATTCCCTACTACATATCTATGTACTTTCTTCAAGGTGTCCGAGCCCTCGGCGGCCGGACACTTCTTAAGAAACTTCCTTGGTTCCCTAGGGTTCAATTATGATCTTCGGTTAAATTTAGATGAAGTATTTCTAGTGATCTAGGGTTGTCCTACCAACCTAGTGACAACCACATCCTCATGATGCATGCTAGCATAAACCAAATGACATGCAAGGCACACACGTAAGCGTAAAAGAAACATACTGCTGAAGGCCAAAGCTACAGGTCATTCGATTGACTACTTCAGGTCATTCAAATGGCCCTAAGTTCTAGCCCTGGGGATGGTACAAAGGGGTGAGTCATTCGAATGGCCTACGTCGGGGTCATTCGAATGATTCTGCTCTATTTCCTTTCGTATTCTTTTAAATGGGGGGATTCATTCGAATGTCCTTTGCCAAGGCATTCGAATGGCTCTCCTCTGGAACCACAAGATGCTATTTTTACACGACTCATTCGAATGACACTGAGCTGGTCATTCGAATTACCCGCATTTTAAAAGACTTATTTTCAAAGCATGTGTGGCTCATTCGAATGACTCTGCAAGAATTCATTCGAATGACCACAGACCTATATCAGGTGCGGGCGGTTTTTTGAGCTTTTCCCCTTACCCCAACCCCATTTTTTCTCACCAAATAACACAAACAACTTACACAAATCACCCAAAGGTGATTTAGAGCATTTTCCCCCACCTTCAAGGATGGCTTGATGTTGGTGGGAAATGCTTGGAGATTCAAGCTTCCTCTTCTCTGCTCCCTGAGAAAGAAAACTTAGGGATATGGTGTTGATGATGATGGTGGCTAGTGGTCTCTAGGAAAATGAAATCAAAGCCTTGGGGGATGATGGTGGTTGATGGTTTTTCTTTGGTTCTCTTGGAGGAAAGGTGAAAAGAAGGAGATGAGTGGAAATGGAGTTGGGGCTGCTGCTGAGCTTTGGGGCTAAGGGAAAATGGGTGAGAAAACTGAATAAAATGTGTTGGAGGTCATGATGAGTGAACAGTGGAGGGTACGGTTGGAGGGACGGTGATTTGAAGGATGCAAGGGGAGTGGTTGATGGGGGTAAGGTGGTGGCGTGGTCATGAACGGCAGGTTTGCAGAGATTTCTCTAAAATTTGCCCTTGTTCGGTCGGGTTGATCGTTTGCAATCCCCGCGTGTCGCGTATGGTCATCCGAAAAATATTTCGGACGCACCGTCGTGATCTACTAATTTTCCCGATTAGTAGCTTGAGGCTGGTTAAGGTATCCGGGGATTTATTTTCTCCTCAGAAAATTCTACGGACACTGTCGGTATCCGTAAAAATTCCCGATGGCCCCGAAATTTGTCCAATGGCTCGGGGAAAAATTTACGGGGTCCCGAAGCCCAGTCTTAGCCGGGTTTTACGGGTCACACGCAGCATTTTTATCCTCCTCGTGTATTGACCGGTTCCCGTAATTATTTATTTAACCAATTTTCTTCAAAAGGAAAAAATCCGGGATGTTACACCAATCAATCCCACTAACACATTTAATAAGCTTGCATCATATGACATATATGCGCTAGCTTGACGGGGAGTGTGATATGAATTGATATGCTTATTTTGAACATAATATGATCATATATATTAAGTAGTGATTATAATAATAGATAGTTACCCATAATAAGGGATTTGAATCCAAATTCATGGGGATTCCATTGTACAGTGTGTATACACTAAAGCAGAGAGAGTTTTTCTCTCACGCAATTCACTTAAACTTTCAAGTATATAGAATAAAATAGACTGGCAATACAACACAATACTAGCACACAACTTCATACACATCTAAGCACATAAACACGTTTTACACATTCTTAAGAACCTAAGAATCACTTTTCAAAGATAACTTACTTTTTGTATTTGTATCCAAAAACAAAGTGCTTCTTTTGGAGGGAATCTAAGAAAATTTCCTTTTGCATAAGCTCAAAACCACTTTTTAAGGGCTGAACAAAACTAACCATAATCAACTACAACCTGATTTATAACATCCATAAAATATGGAAGGATGAATCACTTACAGAACCACGCCAGTCCGCACGAATGACAGTTCCAAATGACCCTGAAAAACAGTTATATTGCCCTTATTTTATTGTTTGACAATACATTTTTTCTAAGATACAGAGAATACATGGACAAAATCAGGATTATGCATTTTTCACGAGACCAAGTTACAGTAGTACAAGTTGTGAACTCTTACACCATTAAATAACTTTATATTCATGAATTTATGTACAAAATCACTGTTAAAATTCATGTCCAATAAAATCATAGATATAAAAATTTGCATTAATCTGAAATCATCTAAAAGAGCTATTTAATTACATTCTCATTGATATTCAATTTTTTCAAAACATGACCACACTGTAAACGATTAGGTCAACAAAAATTATATTTCATAAAAACTTATTGTGTAAGCATGCGAAATCTTGCACCAGAGTAATTTGTTCCTAACACACAGAAAAAAATATATACATAAAATCATGCACAAGGTTTCAAATATAGTACCGGTCCCAATGTTCTCCTTCAAAACAACTTCACTCCATGGAATGCTTAAGTCCTCCTCGTCAAGGGCAACTTCATGACTTGGACAGTCCATAACTGACTGATTTGCTTCATTGATAGACACATATTCTTCTGTATCAGGAACTGCATAAGAAGGCATATCAAATGGCAAGAATCTAATGCCACAGCAGTAGACAGAATACAATGCATTTTAAAATTATTTATTAAAAACAGATTTGGTAAATTAAACATCAGTTATTCCATTCCAACTATATTTGATCTACTATATGATAAGAGATAGCTCATTCTTTCAATACATTAGCTAGGCAGTTCCAATTATGGGCAGTCTACTCTATGAGGAAGACATATATCATTCTTTATCTTCATTCTTTTCTTCTAGACAAGAAAGACAGTTCAATCTCACCAAAAGCAGCCGGGTGGCTGTTCCCACCTGCATAGTTTGCACTAAAAGCTTCAGTTTGCTGTTGGTCCATTTTGCCACGAAGATCAATTGCACCACCTGTCATGAGGGAAATCAGTAATTTTAGAAATGTGTCCTCGAGTTATATTATTTCCTCCGTCAAAAAAATATATATAAATATTAATGATTACACTACATGAACATATGGAATGTAGGTTTACCAGGAGCTGCCCTAATTCTACCTTAAAGGTGAAAATTGCAAACAATAGCATACCGCAAGTCACGTGGATTAAGTATCTTAGGTCCATAAAAAAAATAACGACAGGGAAACTGAGAGAGATGTAAACTATAGCAGTGCAGGAGTAATATGGGGATTATTTATGAATGGTTAAGAAAAAGTATTGCTCAAGCTTAAGGGGAAGTGTTACTAGACGCATACAAGAGCATTTTCTTTATTTCATAGAATAAACTTATTAAAATGAAGAGAAGGAAATTACAAAGAGTGACGAGGAAACCCAGTTAGTCTTTCTTTTTAAGCAGAGAGCAAAATGACAAATCATTCAATGTCCTTTCATCAAACCATCCAAAAAAGAATCAGTTGGTTTCGTCCTCACTCCTTGTAATTCTTTCTCTTCATCTTAATATTTTCTTTAATTATCAAGAGAGTAAAAAATCTACCCCCGTTGTCAATCGAAAAACGAAAAAAATTCTTTTCAGCCACCATACAAATTGGTAAGAGATAACTTCCATCATCAAGCTCCAACCCTTTTACCAAACTTTCCTACCTTCGACTTGTTGCCAATTGATTGAGGATAGTTATTAGTACTTTATGAGCTACTGGGCCGGCCTGCCTTGTAGTAAGTCTGTCTGCCTGAGACTAAGAACATCAAGTAAGTCATTCCCATTCTTAATTTTTTCAAGCACCAATTTATGAAACCCACTTTGCTAAGATATTCCTCTTCAAACTGGTTCCTAAATTTACTTTTCATCTCTCAAACTCCTTACTTCAACTTCCCATCTTATCTGGAGAGTAAATTTCATTTTTTAGAGTGAGTTAAAGAGACTGCCCATGCAAGAAATCCACGTGTCAGTTTCTGGCAAAGCTTTTAGCCAGATAATGATTCAGTTAGAGCTAGTTTCAGATCCTGCTGTCTCTCTCTCTCTCATTTTCCTGTTACTAATCTTTTCCATCATTTTCCTACACTACTATTCACTTTCACTTTCACTTTCTAAGGAGAGCCTCATCCTACAGAATTATACCAAACCCACGATTTTCTCTCACAAGTCACTATAAGTGAGATCTTTAGGGGAAGGGAATAGGCATTCAGAATTTGGAAAAGGACTAGGGGACCAAGGGATCCATTAATTCCCAGGATTATTTCTTATTTTTTTGTTCTCTAATTTTCGGCCCCAGGCCATTATTGTTTCAGTTCTGTACAGAAATTCCCCACTGGAATTTCTGAATTATTAATAAACACCAGTAATTTCAGCAAGCTATTTTTAATTGATACCAGTTCTTACAACTGGTATCAGAGCACCGTTCCTTGGGAGAACTGTGTATGATGTCCACGCGTGCTGTCATGGAGGTTAGAATGGAGGCAGTAGAGAGGCAAATAGTGGAGATAAAGGAGTCTCAGGCTCACCACCAGTCACTTCTGCAGCAACTATTGCACAGGATGCCTCCACAACAACCCGGAGGCAATCAGGGAAACGAGGACAGAGGTTCAGGCAACGGGGGAGAGGAGGAAGGGAATGAGAGAGAAGAGCAGGAACCTAGGCGATTTGAGGCCACTGGAAAATTGGATGTCCCAATTTTCTCGGGGGAAGGTGCATCGGATTGGTCAGTAAAGATGGAAAGGTATTTTCGAGTCACCCAGGCAACCCCAAAGGACGAGATGACAAAGACAGAACCATGGTTGGAGAAGATGGAGATGAAGAAGGTGGTAGAAGAGGTGAAGGCAGATAAGGGAATGGACGAGGTATTTGTTGGTCACCATTCTCAAAACTCAAATTTTAAGGAAACCAAGGAGGGAGCTGGAGGGGACAACAAAGATGAATGTAAAAGGGAAGAAGATATGGATGAATTAGTGGAAGTTCCAAAGGAGGCAAGGGTTGATTTGCCTGCAATTGTGGAGCAAGGGCAGAATCACTTTCTTGTGATGGAGAAGAAAAATTATTTGCCGTCTGTTTTTGAAAATCAAGACAGGTTGCAGAGTGGACTTCGGTCACATTCTTGGGACCCAGAAGGACATGAGTGCAATGGAAGCCTGCTTTGCTACTTTTTCAAGTTTTGGGACCCAGGAGGGAGTCTCAACTTTCACCTTGAGGACAAGGTGGTACTTCAAGGGGAGGGTATTGTTACATACCACTTCATTATTCCAGAAGAAGAAAGAGTAGGTTAGAGAGTAATTTAATTTAATTAGAATCTGAATGATTAGGTAAATTATGAGAGAATCAATTAGTTGTGATTGAGAGAATAAGTTAGTTGAGAATAAATAGGAGAGGAGGATTATTAGGAGAGAATTATACCCAACCCATGATTTTCTCTCACAAGTCACTATAAGTGAGATCTTTAGGGGAAGGGAATAGGCATTCAGAATTTGGAATAGGCATTCACATGTTTGGCATATTAAGAAAATGGAATTGATTTGACTTCCTAAATCCATGGGAACTCAAGTTGCTTCCATTAGAAACCCTATCACTTTTGTAAAGATTTTCTTGGAATTAAATTCATTTTAACATAAAAGAGTTTTTTCCCCTATTCAACTAACTAAATTTACAAACTCTATCATCTTTGTCAAATCAAACTTATTATTATAAAATATTATTTTACTCCTAATTTTTTCCAAAAGATTTTTACTTCAAAAAATATTTTTTCAAAAAAAATTACCAAAAATAAAAAAAAATTCCAAAAAAACTTTGTTCAATTTTTTTTCTAAAAATGATTTTTTCTAAAAAATATTATTTTAAAAAATTCCTAAAAGAAAGATTGGAAAAAATATATTTTTTAAAAATGTTTTTTAAAAAACCTTTTTCCAAATTTTTTTTCAAAAAATAAAAAAATAAATATATTTTTATTTTTCGAAAAATATATATATATATATATATTTTTTTAAAATATATTTTTTCAAAAAATTATTTTTAAAAAAATTTTAATTCCTATTTTAATAAGGGTAAAAATATAAATTAATCAAACAAAATGAAATTAATTACTGTTTTAATGAATTCCAAACATGGTAATTGATTTCTAAATCAATTTCATTTCCATCTTATGTAGTTGGTTCTAAACATGGTTATTGATTTGCAATTCAAATCAATTCATTTCAAATCATTTCTCATATCATTTGACTCCAAACGCACCCATAATAGTTATGTTGTAACAGGTGTAATTCTCCGACTAAGTTAAATAGACTGGTTGACGTTGAGACTTGGGAGTAGATGAGACAGGTCCTATGTTTGCTCCTCTCCCGTTGTAGAGTATTTGAGCCTTCTTTGACATATTGAAAAAAGAAGAGACTTTTAACCCTTCAATCTGCAGACGCATGTGACCACTACAAGCATAAAGTCCCAATTACCATCTTATGTTAAATTTGTTAAAAACTCTGGAAAATTGTAGAGCAGTGTTGTTCTGGCTATAGATTTTCTTCAGGTAGTCCCACATCTTTGCTGCAGTGGTGAAGGGCCGAAGATTGAGGACAATATCGGGATCAATGGAGCTTATAATCCATGACATGACTTGAGCATCTTTGACTTCCCACTTGACATACTCATCCCTCTTTTTCTCTGTCAGGACCAGGACTGCTACCATCAACATGACCCCAAAGATCCTTGCCCTTGGCAAATATTTGGAACTGGAATGCCCAGGCAGAATATTTCTTGCCATTAAGAAGAACCAGTAAGACATGAGGCTGAGGAACTAAGTCTGGATAGAAAACACAAAAGGTACAAGAATGGAACTAGGACATGGACAAACATGAGACTAGGCTAGGAGACCGAGACTAGGATAATGCTAGGAGAGGATCGAAACCAAGACTGGTACCATGTTAAATTCTGGAAAATTGTAGGTTAAAACACTATCATCCATTGATGGAGGATTGTGATATATATACAGTAAATACAAATCTGATTTTAAGTCCTGAATAATAGTGCTAACCAGCACTAATCAAGGAAATAATTACAATTTACATAATTACATCTGCATAATCCCATAGGATTTGCAGGTCTGATTGGGCAGATGTTCTGCCAGATATTCTCTCACAATATTTTCCGCAATGGCCAGATATTATGTTAATATGCTGCTAATATTCTGCTAGAATACTTCACCAATTAATTCCATTGACAAAATCATGTTATTTATAATAACATACCTATCTTATGCCTATTTGCTAAAACAATGTTTTCCAAACAAGTCTTTGCTTTATTACTTTTAAACTTGTTTTGAAAAAACAATCCAAACAGAATTTTTTTTTGTTTATAATCATTAAAAAAACAGTTTTCAAAGTAAAGTTACCAAACTGATTTTTTTTTTCTTCTAATTTTTAAATTTGAATTTGAACTTATTTTTTAAAAGTTTTGAAAAACTAAAAACAAAAAACACTTCCAAACAGGCCCACAATATTCAGTAAAATGGCAAATAAAATACTACCACTCTTTTATCTAGACTTTAATGCCACATGATAATTATATTATTAAAAATTGCATCCAAAGAGACAGAAAATAACCTGATGAAGTATCAAATCCAAGATGCAGTGCTTGACTGTCCGAGAAATACAATTGGCCTAATGTCTTAGTAAATTCAGCTGTTTCAACTGTCTTGAACTTTGGATGACATAATGGTGAAGAGATCAACATTGATGATGCAGAATTCAGTGAAGAATCAGGTTGGCACATTGATCCAGGCCTCCCAACTAAATCAATCATATACTCCCTAGAAAGGTATGTTTATACAAGTTATATTCCTAATTTAATTGAACTTTGTTATTGTTTCTAATAGTAAAATTATGCTAGGCACATTTGACATGTAAAGGTAAACAAAACAATGATATAAACCCACCCCCCAAACCCAAACATATATATAAATATATTTAGAGAGAGAGAATGACTCTAGTGAGAGGAGTGATTATAAATCTTGATAATTGGATTTTACTTGAATGATCAAGATTAGAACACAAAAGTCATGTGACTTTTTAAGTGATTGTGTGACATTCACAAACCTTTTAATCTTGACCTATGGTTGTATGGTCAAGATTTGACTCACTCTCATATATAACAACTCTCACTAGAGTTATCCCATATATATATATATATATATATATATATATATATATATATATTTGTCAAGTCTTCAACAAACCATGAAAAAAATACTTAAATGATACTTTAGGTTCCTTAAGCAATGTGGAACACCATACTCAAAGGAGTAATAGACCAATGAAAGCAGACAACAATTCAAAGCATATGACCAATAAGACACCAATGAAATCAAAACGGAAAACAAGACAGTCATCAAGTGGCAGGAACAAGATCATTATAGGGAAACAAAAACCAATGCCGCGATGATATAGTAGTGATAAAAGAATTCATCGACCAAGACAAAGCCTTTAACATTCTTGTTGGACTTAACCCGAAGTTTGATGAGACGGTGATACAGATCCTAGGCAAGTCAAAGGTTCTATATTTTAACACTTGAAAGTGTGAAAGAATTGCTTAAGAGAGAAAACTAGTATATAATTACACTATACAACAAACCATATCTCTTATTTTGGGTAACTATCTATTCCAATCTAACACTTTGTGTTTGGGGCGACAGAATTCTTACAGCATGCTACCTCATTAATCGCAACCCTCATCTGTCCTCCAAAATCAAGTTCCATATTCAATATTGTTCCATAACCAAGATTTTTTCCATTCCTCTTCATGTATTTGACTGCACTTGTTTTGTCCATGACCTTACCCAAGGTAAAGACCCTTCTTTTCTTCTGCTTCAAATGTGTCTCCTGAACTCAGGTTGGTCGTCCTTCTATTCTGAGTGCTCCAGCCCTTGTTTTGGTTCATATGTTGCTCACATGAAAGACCATGTCTACAACCTATTGATCAACAAGTCATGCCTGCTTCTACGTTTTCAGTTCCCCATCCTCCTTAGGACTCGTCTCTTGCTCAGTCAACCTTTGCAGGTACGTTTCCTGCATTGCATATACCCATTGCTTTTTGCAAAGGTATCAAATCTTCTCGAAACCCTAATCCTCTTTATGGTTGACATTGGGCTTATCATGTTTATCTCCTTCATATTTTTCCTTTGTTCTATTTGGCTTCCATATCTATTGCCAAAATTATAGGTGAAGCACTATCAATCCCGGATGGCAACAAGCCATGATGGATGAAATGGTTTCTCTACTCTCTAGTGGTACTTGGTATTTTTCTCCTTACATCTTGGCAAAAACTACTTGTCAAGAACTATCTCTGCCAAAAGTTTAAGTTATTAGGTAGGAGTAATTGAATTGTTTTATATTGTATGGTTTTATATGTTTCTTTTTTTCTTTTCTTTTTGATGGAATGATTTTATATCTTAACAAATCCCATCACGCAAGAGCCCTCTAGGTTTGAAGCACCCACTTCCCTTGTTTAGATTCAACTAATTTATTTAGATGAATAAGGGGCCGCAATGATCAAACTCTAGACCACACAATCATACAAGCTCTGATACCATGTCAAAATCTCTCTCTCCTAAAAGGTTAAGCTATTGGGTAATGGTAACTAAATGATTTTATATTATAACACTGCTAGTATTCTATGGGTTTATACTATCAAGATTGGGCCCAGTGGCAAAGTTGACTGTCTGAAAGCTCGTTTAGTGGCCAAAGGCTACACAAATATTTGGAATTGATTATAGAGAGACATTTTCCCTGCTACCAAGGTAACTTTTTTCGTCTTTTTCTTGCCATGGTTGTGTTAGAACTCGACCAGCAATACAAACGATAGAAGAAGAATCTGCCTGAAATCGGTTTTATTGCTTGGGGATCTTCAGCAATGTGTTGGTGAATCCTAGAAATTGGGGAAACTACTATGAACTAGTTATACAAGGTTATTGGAAGATGAGAACTCCATAACTCTCTAAATGACTAATGACATGTGACAAGATGCTCTAACTAATCCCCTCTCCTCCATATTTATATTCCCCTATTCCATGCGGACCCAGTTCTTCCCAGTCAAAATGTTCAGATCCTATGTTGCTCAATCCCCAGCTCCTCCTAGTACCACTATTAGAATGGCTCCTAACTCCCGTCTTCCATATTGCTTCTGCTATGTAGTTCAAGTCCCTTACTAACTCATTCCCAACAGATTGGTTCCCCCATACTAACTCATTCCCAACAGATTGCCCCCCCCCCCAAAAACCACCACCACTACCACAAAACCTTATTTCATTCATCCACTAATTTCACCAAATGCATCAATTCAAAAGGTCTCTATGAGTGCAGCTTGGTTTCAACCCTTGCATCTATTTTCAAGCGATTTCAGAACATGGCCTTCAAGTATCTCCGCTTTGTAATCCTTACAGGTTTAGCATACATTTCGAACTTTTCCCTATGCTCAAGGCCAACAAAAGTTACTAGGCATGTTTGGGAAAGATTAATTTTCGAGATATAATTGTTTTTCTTTCGAATAAACAATCAAATATTTCAGCAACATCAAATTCGTGCTTTAAATATTTTGGAAATCAATTTAGTCCATCATTGTTAATACAGATGTCAATTTAGTCCTCCAATTTGCATTTAGACAACAATTTGTCTCCGAAATTGATGGTAAGTTTATTATATATAAAGGACCAAATTGATGCAATGAATCTTTAAAAACTAATTTGATGTCTTGCATATCTTGATGGCCAATTTAAAATATTTTTCAAAAGTTGTGTCAAGAATCTTTTTGATTATAATCTATTTTGAACCCAAAATAAGCCAATCCAATACAAAGTAGAAAGAACAAAAAATTGATATACATATGCACACTAGCATACCACAAGTTACCACTTTAAACCCCCACAACTACGGGTGGGCACGGAGTGGTTTTTGACAAAACCAAACCAAAACTTAAGTACACCAAATTTTAGGTTCGGTTTTAAAACTGAACCTATTTGCATCTACATGATCCGATTCAGAACCGATTTAAACTAGAACCTTATAATTGCTGGTTCAGCCTCCTTCCTCCTCCCCCAATTTCATGACCATGGAACAAGAACTTCACTAATCAAATGCCAGTAACAAGAAAATTCAAATTCTAAACATAAAATCACGTCAAAACAATCAAATACCACTATGAAGGAATCATCAACTACTTTTGCTTTTCTTCTTGTTACCTTTGCTTTTCATCTGCTATGTTCTAAAAGATGAAAAAAGAAAAAAGCTCCATTGCAAACCTTTGGGCAGCACTGCCGTCAGCAGAGAGTGGCGTCGGCATGAGGTCCAACGGTGGTGGCCTGTGTTGCGTATCTCAAAGACGCAACGGTTTTCTCTAGCAATGCTGAGCCAAACACGTGTTTTCTCTCCTGGTTGCAGATCTCGGTGACATGGCAGTGATGGCCGTCTTCTCCCTAGGTCACGGATCTCGGTGGCACGACAGTGATAGGGCACGAATCTCAACGGCATGATAGTGACAGGCATCTTCTACCTTGAGTCGTGGATCTCGGCGGCGCAGCAGTGACGAGTGTTTTCTTCCTTGTGTAATGGATCTCAACGGTGCAACCACAACGTTTCTTTTTTCGTTGGATGCGGATCTCGACAGTGTGGCAGTGACACGTTTTTGCTTCCCTATCACGAATTTGAGCAAATAATCGCCATGGGAGAAGGGAGCGACGCAGAGCCATGATGCCATAGGAGGGAGTGCAAGAAGATGTGGAACTGGTTAGGTTTGGTTATAACCAGTTTTTATTTGGTTGGTAGTCCGAACCAACTAAACCGGATCAGTTCTAAAACCTTTTTCTAAAAACCGGTTATTTAGAGTTTGGTTATGGTTATGGTTTTTTTCCCACCCTTGCCACAGCGTTTCAAACAATTTAGATGTTTATGACATTCAAATTCTTCATGTAAACTTTAATTAATTAACTAATGCAACAAACCTGTCAGAACCAAATTGAACTATACATGAAGCACCCACATCACTCCTACAGTACTTGCAGCCCTTAGCAATTCGGCATGGTAGGTTAATTAAGTCAGCTAACACCTGCAATTTAAATTGCTAATATTAGGTATTCAAATGCACCATGAAACTAGAATTCATTATTTCACTAAATAAATAATATTCTTCATTAGGAACTCAAGGTTGCTTGCATCACTATGAAACGGTGAACAGAATGAAATAAGAACTAGAAGATAAATGTTAACAATCTCAGTGATATTGACGAAAAAATAATGGATGTAACCAAAAAACTCAACCAAAATATATATAATGTGTATGTGTAGTACTTTAAACAGCAATGCTCGATGGACACAAAGGCCGACAGGTAAGCCTCCTAGTGGAAGAATGACAGAATGCAGGCAGCTTTTAAGAATTTGGGTGCATTCATTCCATTGTGTACCTAAATTTTCCTCACTTGAAGATCCTCCCCTTTTGAAAGCAAAAGAAAATTTTGTCACGATGATGTCAATACAATGCAATCATGACTTCTCAAAACAACTTTTATTTTTTGTTTTTTTACCGAAATTGAAGGCAGGTGAACTCACCCCATCCTACTACAAACAAGATTTGCAAGCTGATCAGTCGCAAATTGTGTAGAAATCCAGCTACTTGAAAGACTGACTACTCTACTTTGCAGCTCTATCAAACCAGGATCTCTAGATGTATCAATAGCAACCACTACAATTGATGAGTCATCACAAGGTTCAACTGACATCAGTGATTCAAATGATGGAATCATACCAACATTCTGAAGATCAGTACTTATTGTCCATGTATAAGCATCCATCCCATGGATTAGGTAGAAGCCATCAAGAATTTTGTCAGAGTAATGCAAACAACCATTTACCTGGCCAATGTAGAGAAGAAAACACCTAATTAAATTCAAATTAAAAGAACAGTAAATATTCTATTTGGTCCTAATATTTTGAAGTTGACATCAATTTGGTCTTGAGAAAATTTTGGACACCCATTTAGTCCTAACATTTGAATTTGACATCAATTTAGTCCTATACTTATGATTTTAACATCTGTTAAAATTACACACATGCTTATAATGTGCTTTCACATATTCTTAGATTAGCAATTAGTTTAGAGTGCTTAATGTTTAGTTCCTTGTGTACATTCTTGTATTCATGTTGCACATAGTATATATACAGATATGTTGGGACTGATGGAACACAAACAATTCCTACATTTCTATATGGTATCAGAAGGTTAACGATCCAGTGGCACTCCACTGTGCTTTCTACTCTCACATCCACTGTGCTTTTACCTTTCCAGTGGCCTTTAAGTTCTCTGTTCAGCATCCGGCACACCACCTGCCGCCAGCCACCACCTCTGCCCACCACAAAGACCGCCCGTTTAGACATGAGCCTTTGTAGACCAAATAATATATACATAGAAACAGTTTCATAGCTTATGGCTAAAAGTGACCCTTTATAAACCAAATAAAACCACTACATTCTGGACAGGAGCCTCTAATCCCCCACCCGTTTGTGAATCACCGCTGACAAAAACCTCATCATCTCTTTTGGTGAAATGACTGACAGCGGCAAATGCAAGTTCATTGAGAGAAAGCTCTGCTACAATTGTAATAACAAGTTCCACTAGGGTCATCGCTGCAAGCCTAAGTTTTTCTTGCACATGGTCGTGGACGTACCCACTCTGGAAGAAGTTGTGCTTGAACCAAAAGTGGAACAACCTGGTGAGGAAGAACAACCAGCTCAGATAAGTTTTCAGGCATTGACTGGCCACCCGACGCCAAAAACCCTGCATATTCAAGGGTTTATTCAGGCCAATGGGATACTGTTACAAACCACCCAGCAGCTCCGATTTGGCCAAAAAGGAAAGGAAATAATTCCTTTTCCACTTGTTTATTCTAGAAGAAAGAGCAGATTAGGGGGCAATTAATTCAGAATAAAATCTGATCTGTTAAGCAATTAAATCTGATTTGTTAGACAAATCAGGAGAGAATAATTTAGTTGAGGATTATTAGGGAAGGAGGGTTGTTAGGAGAGAATTTTGGCCAACCCATGATTTTCTCTCAACAAGTTAGTATAAGAAAGATCCTTGGGAAGAGAAATATTCATTCAGAAAATTAGACAGAACTAGGGGACCAAGGGATCCATTAATTCCCAGGAGTATTATTCTATTTTTATTCTCTTATTTCAGCAGCCCTTGGCTACGCAATTCATGTTCTGCTAGGCAATTCCCCATTGGAATTCCTGATATTATAAATAAAACATCAGCAGATTCAGCAAGTATTATTTTAATTGATACCAGTTGCTGGTATCAGAGCACCGTTCCAGGGAGGGCTATGCATGGTTTCCACGCGCGCGGTCATGGAGGCTAGGCTAGACACGTTGGAGAGGCCGATGGAGGAAGTGAGGGAGTCTCAGGCAGAGATTAAGGAGACTCAGACTAAGACGTTGACGCTTCTGCAGCAAATCATGAACAGGTTGCCACCACAGCAACCCAGAAGCAATCAGGAGGAGGAGGACAAAGTCTTAGGAGGCCGAGGAGAGGAGGGAAGAAACGAGAGAGAGGAGCAAGAACCTAGGAGATTCGAAACCAACCGGAAGCTGGACGTTCTAGTTTTTTCAGGAGAAAGAGCATCAGAGTGGCTGGTCAAAATGGAAAGGTATTTCCGAGTCACCCAGGCAGCCCCAAAGGACGAGATGACAAAGACAGAACCATTGTTGGAGAAGATGGAGATGAAGAAGGTGGTAGAAGAGGCGAAGGCAGATAAGGGAAAGGACGAGGTATTTGTCGGTCACCATTCTCAAAACTCAAATTTTAAGGAAACCAAGGAAGGAGCTGGAAGGGACAACAAAGATGAATGTAAAAGGGAAGAAGATATGGATGAATTAGTGGAAGTTCCAAAGGAGGCAAGGGTTGATTGGCCTGCAATTGTGAAGCAAGGGCAGGAACACTCTCTTGTGATGGAGAAGGAAAATTATTTGCCGCCTATTTTTGAAAATCAAGACAGGGTGCAGAGTGGACTTGGGTCACATTCTTGGGACCCAGAAGGACATGAGTGTAATGGAAGCATGCTTTGCTACTTTTTCAAGTTTTGGGACCCAAGAGGGAGTCTCAACTTTCACCTTGAGGACAAGGTGGTACTTCAAGGGGAGGGTCTTGTTACAAACCACCCAGCAGCTCCAATTTGGCCAAAAAAGGAAAGGAAATAATTCCTTTTCCACTTGTTTATTCTAGAAGAAAGAGCAGATTAGGGGGCAATTAATTCAGAATAAAATCTGATCTGTTAAGCAATTAAATCTGATTTGTTAAGCAAATCAGGAGAGAATAATTTAGTTGAGGATTATTAGGGAAGGAGGGTTGTTAGGAGAGAATTTTGGCCAACCCATGATTTTCTCTCAACAAGTCAGTATAAGAAAGATCCTTAGGGAGAGAAATATTCATTCAGAAAATTAGGCAGAACTAGGGGACCAAGGGATCCATTAATTCCCAGGAGTATTATTCTATTTTTATTCTCTTATTTCAGCAGCCCTTGGCTACGCAATTCATGTTCTGCTAGGCAATTCCCCATTGGAATTCCTGATATTATAAATAAAACATCAGCAGATTCAGCAAGTATTATTTTAATTGATACCAGTTCTTACAGATACAAGTACTAATTGACGGAGGCAGTACCCACAACTTTGTGTAGGGCAGAGTTGCTCGCTTCTTTGGTCCTACTTGATGGAAACCAAATAATTTTGAGTGTTGGTGGGTAATGGGGCCTAGATCATGTGTTTGTCTGTGTGTCACAAAGACCCTATCAAACTACAAGGTCACAATTTTGAGGTTTATTTACCACTGAGTGGAGCAGACATGGTTTTAGGTGCGTAATGGTTTGAACAGTTGGGCTTGATACTCACAAATTATGCCATCCAAACCATTAAGTACATGTGGAAAAGGAAAATGATACATTTGCAGGTAGAGCCGGCACCTGCAACCACTGAAATATCCCCCAACCAGTTGAGAAGAATGACCACGACTAATACCCATGCACCACAGCAGCAGAAACTGAGTCAACAGGGCTGACTAACAGAAAAGGAAAGAAAGTAATTCCTCTCCCATATTATTATTCTAGAAGGAACAAGAAAGGAAAGAGAGAAATAGGAGGGAATAATATCTGATTTGTTAGAGAAAAATCAGGATTTAATTAGGGAAAGAATAAAGCAGAAAATAATCAACTAGAGAGAAATAAGGGAGGAGGATTTTTAGGAGAAAAATAAGCTAATCCCATGATTCTCTCCCATTGATAATTATAAGGGGATCATGGGAGAAAGGAAAGGCATTCAGTTATTCAGAACCGAGAATTAGGCATAGGGGACCAAGGGATCCTAAAATTCCCAGACTATTTTCTGTTTCCAGTTCGTGCATTTCAATATTTCAGCCATCCCTGTTTTGGTTCTGTACCAAAAATTCCCCATTGGAATTTTTTGCATAATTAATAAACACCAGAGCCATTTCAACAAGTCTTTTCTTATTGGCACCAGTTCTTACAACTGGTAGCAGAGCACCGATCCTAGGGAGGTCTGTGCATGGTTTCCACGCAAGCCGCTATGGAGGCCAAGTTAGACGCTTTGTAGAGACGAATGGAGGAAGTGACAGAGTCTCAAACTCAGACGTTTGAACTCTTGAGACAGATTAAGGAAATGTTGCCACAGCAGCCACAACAATGGCAATGGGAACAGGGGTGATGGAGAGGGTCCGAGAGGCAGAGAAGGGAGAAATGAAGATGACCCTGAACCAAGGAGATTTGAGACCAATAGGAAGCTAGACATACCAGTCTTTTCGGGCGAAGAGGCGTGCGAATGGTTGGAAAAAATAGAGAGGTACTTTCGGGTTACCCAGGCGTCTCAGGCAAACAAATTGGATATTGCCACTCTATCCTTGGAGGGAGAGGCGTTAACATGGATGGAGTGGTGGGAAGAACATACACTGTTCCCAAATTGAAGACGGTTCAGGGAAGACTTGCTAAAGCGGTTTCAACCAAGGGTGGCCTACAATCCCTTGGGTCCCCTGCTTAAGGTGAGGCGGACCAGTACAGTTATGCAATACAAGAAGGAGTTTGAGCAGGTAGCAAGCTCAAAGGACATTATCAAACGATTTCATCCAGAGTACGACCTAGACCAACAAGTTTGGGTTCCTTTTGAGAAATCAGAAGAGAAGTCCGATGCCGAGAAGGATGACAAGATGACAAAGACAAAACCATTGGTGGAGATGAGGGAGATGAAGAAGGTGGTAGAAGAGGCGAAGGCATATAAGGAAATGGAGGAGGTGTTTGTTGGTCACCATTCTCAGAACTCAAATTTTAAGGAAACCAAGGAGGGAACTGGAGGGGACAACGAAGATGATTGCAAAAGGGAAGAAAATATGGATGAATTAGTGGAAGTCCCAAAGGAGGCAGGGGTCAATTTGCCCGCAATAATGAAGCAAGGGCAGAAACACTCTCTTGTGATTGAAAAGGAAAATTATTTGCCGCCTATTTTTGAAATTTAAGACAGGTTGCAGAGTGGACTTGGGTCAAATTTTTGGGACCCAAAAGGACATGAGTGCAATGGAAGCATGCTTTGCTACTTTTTCAAGATTTAGGACCCAGGAAGGAGTCTCAACCATCACCTTGAGGACAAGGTAGTACGTCAAGGGGAGGGTATTGTTACATACCCATGCACCACAGCAGCAGAAACTGAGTCAGTAGAGCTAACTAACAGAAAAGGAAAGAAAATAATTCATCTTCCATATTATTATTCTAGAACGAACAAGAAAGGAAAGAGAGAAATAGGAGGGAATAATATCTGATTTGTTAGAGAAAAATCAGGATTTAATTACGGAAAGAATAAAGCAGAAAATAATCAATTAGAGACAAATAAAGGAGGAGGATTTTTAGGAGAAAAATAAGCTAATCCCTTGATTCTCTCCCATTGATAATTATTAGGGGATCATGAGAGAAAGGAAAAGCATTTAGTTATTCAGAACTGAGAATTAGGCATAGGGGACCAAGGGATCCTAAAATTCCCAGACTATTTCCTGTTTCCAGTTCGTGCATTTCAATATTTCAGCCATCCCTATTTTGGTTCTGTACCAGAAATTCCCCATTGGAATTTTCTGCATAATTAATAAACACCAGAGCCATTTCAGCAAGTCTTTTCTTATTGGCACCAGTTCTTACATTTTGATTTTTTTTTTTTTGGGCTATGTTGTTGTTGATGAATGATGATGAAGATTGATGAGTGTTGATGCTATTTTTCCTTTTCTCGTTTTGTGAATCTCATATATATGTTAAGTTTTCACTTTTTCTCTGGATGTGATGTTACAAAATGGTGGTGCTGGGTTGAGGATGGGGAGTGTGGGCAGCGACTAGTTGTGGGTGGAACAGAGGTGGAGGTCAAATATCTAAAGTAGTGGTGGAGGTGGAGGTGGAGGTGGAGGTGGAGGTGGAGGCGGCCTCATTGGCAAAGATGGAGGCGGCACCGGGTTAATTAATGTCTAAATTTATCATCAACAATTATTTAATCACTAATTAAAACATCATTACATCTAAAATAAAATATGGTTTCCATTGAGTTTCCCTTACTTGGTTGAACAACACATGTTTTGATCATATAAGCCACAAATGAAAAAGAAATTAGAAAAAGTTGCAAAATATGGAATATATTGAGAATTAATTTAAATTCTGACATTATTTAAAGCTGTGTCCTTATTGTATTTTTGCTCCTATGGAAGAATCGAACACACTACCGTTGGTACTACCCCTTGGTGCAAGACTAAGGGAGATGCCACGAGCTACTAGCTCTGTTTAGTTTGTTTTTGAATTTACTTTATATTCAAGATGGCTTATAATCAAAATCTTCCTAAGAGATCTTTCGAAAAAATAGCAACTTTTTTTGACAAAAATAATCTAGTCGGATACTAATTTTGTGGCTCTAGCCGGAGATACCAAACAAACCTTGAATTAAATCAACCCTGAAATATGAGACACTATTCTACAGTAATGATGAAATCGAATGTTTGATCCTCCGTCAAGCCACCCCCTTCCCCTACCAAAGTTCTTGCATCTTTAATGAAAAGTTATAAACTAAGAAAAAGTCATTTTGAAATCATTTTCTACCTTATGAGAATTTTCATTGTATCAGCAAGGGAAACGAGAGAAATTCATTAATTCACAAAAAAAAAAAAATTAAAAGATCCGAATGAGTACCCAGAAACGGTGCGACATGGCCTGAGCCGAAGTGGGTGAAGAAGAGCTGGGTGCCAAGTCCAGGAAATTGGGATCGTCGGTGGAAGCAGACCGCGAGGAAAGGCGAAGGGCCAGTTCCATCTGCAGCTGATAGCTCTCCTCTATCTGCTTCGCCCAGCTCTTGAACGGAGCCTGTTGCTGTGACTCATCAGGCACTGCCATGGGGTTTTCCCCCTACAAATCGAGAATGATGATGATGGGTATCAGATTCTGAGGGGGCACCACCCAATACGGAATCTGAGCCTTCAAGCTTCAAAGCGTAGTAGAGTCAACTGAATCCTTTGTTTAACTGGCTCCGCTAGCTCATTATTGGAAACTGGCAGCAGATTATCGGCAGTAACGAATCAGCTATTTCAGCATTATCTCTTTCTTTCCACACATATTCCCATCCCATATTCGTTTAGATAATCAAATTTAAAAGATATTATTACAAGGATACCGGAGTTTTTTTGCTCTTTTGCCCCATTAAAAAATTAAATTACGAAAATGCCTCCCTTTGAAAACATAATACAACACTGCCCCTGTTTTGGCTGACGTGGATGCCGCGAGACGCGTGGACGTCCACGTCAGAATTGAAACACCCTAGCTAACTGATTACCCGTACGTGGCAACACAGTGCACTAGGTTGTTATCTACTTGGTCGGAATACATAGTCCATCATGCTGTTTCAAAAATAATCATTTAGGAAAATAAGGACCCATTTAAAATTTTCATTTTACATTGCATCATTACTAAAATAGAGCCATGCGTTGGAATCAGTAATATAACAAAACGTATATCTGTATACTACTAAAGCATCTTTATATACAACAAGTGGTCCATAATACAAAGTCACAAAATGTATATATAATACACAACCCAACATCTCATATACAGAAAGTACTGAATACATCAGTTGCTACAGCATATCAAAATACACCATCTATCTATCTACCAGCTGCTCATGGCTCAGCTGGTGGCTCTTCTTCAGCATCCTCAAAATATGAGTTGTCTTCTCCTGTACCTGAAGTCATAAACAGTGGGAAATGAGAACGGTAGGTTCTCAGTGGAAATAACTTTAGTTCCTGAGTCTCGTAACAGATTATGTCAGACTTCAGGCCGTTCAGAGATTTATAAGTGAACATGCATACTATAACCTACCATTTTATTATCTGGCCTATCTGAACGGCTTTACATGCATCTTTAGGTGATCTGGGAACTACTCTTGTTTACTACATTCTCGTGCTTATTAACAGTTCGTAAGAAATCCGTCTTGAGCAGGCTCTTGACGGTACGGCATAACAGAATAATAAGTTACATAATAATGTACATTTAACACAGCAGTATCATTCAACATCTACCAGGAAGTTGTTCATAATACACATCACAGCAGGTGCATCACAAACATGATAACACATTGCAGCATATATCAGCATATTACAACATATAGCATCGTATAACAATGTGCAACAGCATTTAATGCCTTGAATCTGCATCACAGCTTAACCTGCTTGGAATACTGTTATTCCCACCATAATGACATCCTCTGTGGACATCACTATGACGGAATAACCTCACACCTCCAGTGTAGGCCGACACTGTCCTGACCTCACTGCGGTGGGCTTCCACCTGCCGTGTGCCCCCTCGGGACCCTTCAGCAGTGGGCTGGGGTGGTACCTCCCCACCTAAGCTTGCCCCCTTTCGACAATGCATAGGCGTGGTACCCGCACACCTCCAGGTATGCCATATAGACACCACCTGTGGCGGGCTTCCACATTCAGGATGCCTAGACCTCCTGAGGTGGGATCATAGTGGCTCACGTGATCATGGCCTTTTCAGCATATTTCATTCATTATTTTCAGCATTGTGCCTTTAGCACTTTCAGCAGCTTTTCGAATTTCCTTTCAGTACCTGCAGCATGTCATGACTTGTTTTCCTATGGTTCATTTTAGCATCTTTATTTATCTCATAGTTAATTGTCAAGCCTTTGGTCTAAGTGAATCACACCAACATAAAAGATACCATGGTTAGCATAGATTTCACATTTTCATGTTCGGCATACTTTATCATCATACAGCATATACATTCACATAGTTCAATCCCCAATCATAACATAGCATTAGGAACTAATTTGGAAGCATCAAGAAGGTGCCATCAGCCTTTATCAGCTTCAGACCGCTCAGCGGATTTCTTGATCGCTCAGCGGTTTGAGCTTAATCGCTCAGCGGTGAGGGTTGTATCGCTCAGCGGCCTTACTTTCTCGACTTTTCTTCCACCGACTCCCACCGCCTTACTTTTTAAAATATCTTTTTACTTTCCACGTCAGCCCAGCGTCGCTCAGCGGTGCCTGAGAGGCCGCTCAGCGATGCCTTGGCGAGAAGGAAAAACCTAATTTCCTTTCTTCTTCCTCCTTGCTCCATAGTCTCCCATGGCACCTGCTTGAGTTCCATACCTGATTCAAGTACAATAATCCTATCTAATCCAGGTCACAGGACCCTTCAGAATTGTCTCCCTAAGTCCTAGCATCATTTCTAACATATATGCACATAATAGCTCAAAATCCTCAAACAAAGACAAATTTGCATAAACATCATCCATCATCAAAGAGGTAAGGAACTAAAGTCACCCACCTCTTCACCAACTTGTTGTTGCTAGGAGACAAGCGAACCAAGCCTTGTTTGCTTACTTGGAAGCTCCTTGACCTAAAACATCATTTTAACCTAATTAGCACAACCATGGGTTATGGTAGCACAACTCCTTACCATATCATGAAAACTCACTCATAACTCTTCCTAGCCTTCCTTAGATGCTTAGGAATGAATTATGGTGATGGAAATATAAACTTGAAGCTTGCTTGAGGCTCTTAAGTTAAAAGAACATAAAACCCTAGATTATGGAGATTTAGGGTTAGAACCTTGAATCCTTGGATTTCTCTTGAAGAACCTCCCTAACCTTAATGCTAGATTGTTTCCTTGAGTGTCTTGAGGAGAATTTAAGATGATGATAGGCAAAGGATGGTGATTTTACCTTGGAGAAGCTTTGGAGAAATCTATGGAAAGCTTAGGTTTAGGAAGCTTTGGAAGAATGGAAACTTAGGAGAATTTGGGGATGGATTTCGGGTTTGGAAGAGAAAGGGCTGTCCGTGGCCTTTTCTCACTTCCTTGGCCACCCAAAATTACCATTTTACCCTTAGTGTGTTTAGGTGATGTTTATGCATTAATTCTTTATGTACGGAAGTTCTAAAAATATTCCCGGACATACCGTTATGCTCTAAAATTCCCCTCATGAATTCTAAAATGTTACATGACATATTCTTGATTTATTTTCATATTAATATATTTTACAGACTCCTATTGAGTCAGTTAATTTCTAATACTGCATAATTTCAATCCGGACGTCACCGGACGTCACCAAATCGTAGAATAACTAATTTTAACTAATCTTCCAGAAATAAAATCAATACTAGAAGTTTATTCCATTTTATCTCACCTTTCCCCTCATTTTATCTTTTTAATTCTTTTCTAGACAATGTCTTAAAGAATGAGAAAAGTCGGGTTGTTACAAGAATCGCCTACACGGATGGCATTTTCTTTGTAAAATGTTTCAACTGAAAATGCCTACAAGGTTGGCATTTTCTTTGTAAAATGTTTCAACTAAAAATGCCTACACGATTGGCATTTTTCTCATAACCGCGTCCTATAACCCCACCCTACCCCTCCCATTCTCCCCCACTCCACTCATTTTCTAAAAATTCCCCTAACCCACCACCACCATACCTAAACCCACCACCGCCAGTGCCTTACCCACCACAACCATACCCTCACGCTTACCCACCTCCGCCCCATACCCTTATCCTCCCTCATACCCATATCCCTATCCGTACCATGGGTGGGGTTATAGGACGCGGTTATGAGAAAAATGCCAACCGTGTAGGCATTTTTAGTTGAAACATTTTACAAAGAAAATGCCAACCTTGTAGGCATTTTCAGTTGAAACATTTTACAAAGAAAATGCCAACCGTGAAGGCATTTTTAGTTGTAAAATATATATACACATATATATACTTTTATCAACATTTGCTACTTTTTAGAATGAAAAGTGGTAGGTTAGATGTTAATGTTCATTTCCTTATTTATTATCCATGATATTTATTTTATCTCATTTCATTATTTTTAATGAATAGTAAAATTTTGAATGTTATCCTCTATTTTTTATTTTGAAAAATAGAGGATGTTGATCTTTTATACTTTTATACTAATATTAATTGTAACATCCCACTTTTTTCTTAGAAAAGATTTCAGGAGGTAAATATCAGTAGAAGTCCTCTGTATAGGTTAAAAATGTAGAAGCATGAAACCTTAGGTCAAAAGTGTCTGTAGAAATTATTCTGTTCGGTTTCGCAAAATTCTAATGACACTAAATTGATTCCTCTTGGCCCTCAGAGTTTGATGTTATATCTAAAATTGTTTGTAAAACAAAATTCTGCTCAGTTTCATAAAATTCTGCAGACACTAGACTAAACCCTTTTAGTCACCAGAAGGCAATGGTATACCTAAGGTGTCTGTACAACATACTCTTAAAGAGGTAAATTTACAAATATCTTAGATTAACCTAAATTCCTCCCTAGAACCATTCGGAGATCACAATAATTTGATCGGAATATTTTTCGGGCTGCTGTACCCGAAGCGCCCGGACAACGTACTACAAAACATGATCAAACTGGACTAGAGAGTGGGCCCCACGATCAAGGAAAAATCTGCCCTCTCTTACATTTTCTCTCTCCTCATTACAATCACATATTTTGGGTCAAATAGTCAAAGGTGACTAGGCTTTGACTTGGCAATATTATCCATAATTCTATTTTCTTTTTCAATTTAATTTTTGTGGCCAAGGGTGGCCCAAGACCACGGTTTTGGGGCCTATAAATAGCCCTCTAATGCTTTCATTTTCTCACTTTTCTCATCTCTTAGTTTCTACTTAAGTTCGCCCGATTCGGATACTGTCGTTACGCTGGCGCAACAAAAAAACCAAGCTTCAGTACATAGTTCCCGTAAGACTTTCCCATCATCTCCTCATCACTTTCTCTTGTATTTCCTTCCCCAAACCTGAGCTCTTAGCTCGTGTTCTTTCAAGTTTCCTCTAAAGCAAAAGTAACCGAAGGCGTTAGGGATATCGATGTTCGCCAGGACTTCTACGCAGAGCTCTCATTCCTAAGCTCGTGGACTTCACCAAAGGTAGGGTAAACTAATCCTCCACTGTCTATGTGGTATGTTTGTGATAGTTTATGTTAGGTTTATGCTGGTTATGATGTCACGGGCAATCGGAAGACGATTTGGTTATGCCGCTAGATTGTAGCCAGGATTAGGTTTATGTTGTCAAGGAAATTCTCTGGTGTGCTCAAACGAGTTTCGATCCAAACGGAATTCGTTTTGGATACTGGGAAACGCTCGGAGGATTTTTGGAGGCGGTAAAACGACCAAAAATCCCTGAGTGGTAGTCCCCTGGCCGAAGGGAAAAGTCAATGGGTCACGACAGTCTGCTAGGAATATTTTTAGGACAACCGGTGTATGAGATACGGAACAAAATGCGATCAAACGGGACCAAAACGACCCTGGAAGGGATTTATCTCCCTCAGGGGATAGTTACCCTCAGTAATTATTTAATAATAATAAAAATAAGAAAAGGAAGGAAGAGGGAAAAAGAAAAAGGAAAAAGAAAAAAAAGGGAAAATAGAAAGGCTATAAATAGCCGCTTAGGATTTCAGAAAAGTTTACGTAACTTTTCTTTTTTCACAAACACCAGTCCCGTTCTGACACATCTCGGTTTCTGGCCGAAGTCCCGAAAAAATTGCCAGAGCACGCCGTTGCGACTAGGTCGCTGCGGGCATCGAGGATATCCAACTGGAATTCCCATCAGATGTGGGTAACTTTAAGCCCACTATCTATGTGGTTTATTTTATGACTGTTTATATGTATTTCTGTGTATTTAAATGAAAAACTATTTTGTACAAACCCTAGAAAATAAGTTGTGGAGGTTAGATTTTGAGGTTTGGAGATCATAACTGTACTGATTGGATCACTGTGGAAATGAAAATGTTACGAAAAGAAAACCCTATAGAAGTTAATCTCTGGGACGATTTTTTTACTGTGGGATTCAAATGAATTCCCAAGGAATTGGAATGAAAGCTCTTGGGATTTCAGTCGAATGAATGAGGTTTCAATCGAATGAAAGCCGAAGAAGGATTTCAATCGATTGAATTCCTCAGGGATTCCAATGAAAGAATCAATCGAATACTCAACCCTATTCATTCGAATGCTCACTGAAAACTTGTGTTTTTAAAAGGTTCTATAGGATCCATCATGCATAGTTATGTGTACGTTTATGTAACAAAGGCATGCATCACGAGGAATGGCCGTCATAGGAGTTAGAACGACCCTAGATCACTAGAGGTATTCACGTAAATTTAAAGGTGCATAATTGAATCCTAGGAAATAAAGTAGAGAACTAAGGCCCCAATCACCAAGGATTCGGCCATCCTTAGTCATAATCAGTAGTTATATGACTAGGAAGATCCCATTCTCTTGGCACGTCTTACAGACACGCCCCTCACTAATTCTGCACGCTGGATTGGTAGGAATAACGCAGGTAGAGATACCTGACTATGAAAGTAAAAAAGAACAGGAAGTCCTGTGAGAAAGAAAGGGGGACCCCAGAATAAAGAACTGAGACTAAAGTAAAGAGAAACGAGTCCACGCCTGATTGTGCCAAAGGGCCGGTCCCTCGCCATCCCGGTAAGGGGGTGGTGGTACCTATCATGTTGATGATTTACCTCCTATGAGCCTAGCGTGGTTAGCTACCACTCCGGTTCAAGCGCTGCCAGGTCATCATGATAGGGAATAGAAGGAGGTTGTAACCGAGACCACGGTTACATGGGTGGAAGGACTAAAAGAAGAAGGACGCTAACCTGGGTAAGTTAGTATGCGTAAGAGATTTCCCATATTCCCTCATGCACTATATAGTCATATGTACGATGAAGAGATTGAATGTATGAGAATATGTATGTATGTGTGCATGTATATCTGCCTATGCATTGTGTATATATCTGTTCATGCATTATGTATCGTCAAGGGAACGACCCAAGATGAATAGTATGTCTTCAGTAGCAACGTACAGTTAATGAGCACGAAGCCTAGGTAATAACAAGAGTAGTACTCCAATCACCTAGTAACGTAGATAAAGCTGCTCAGGAGGTAGGTACAAGATAATACCTAGTAGGTGGTTTAGTATATGTGACACGTAGAGGTTCCCTGAGTGGCCTAGACTCTACCCGAGTAATTGAACTATAGAAGCCACGCCGAGTTTTCACTAAGAACGAAGTCGTTCTTATCCTCACTAGTGTATGACTCCAATTCACAGACATGTCATCGCCGCTAGCTAAGGACGTATGGTTGTTTACCCGCTTGCGACAACACAACTACCGCACCTACACTTTGCTGGAGACCAATACCTTCGCCCCCGCTAACATGCCAGGAAAGGCTTCGGAACAGCCCGACGTAGACTTCGAGGGCCTGGATCCTCCCCCATGCGACTGTTACGCCCCCTAAGGCAGATTCAGTTAAAACAGGAAAGGAAATCCTCCCCTTTTCCATTAGTTTATTCTAGAAGATTTAGTAGAATTAGAAAGGAATAAATCTGTTAAGATATTGTAACAGATTAGGAGCTGATTTGATATTCAAATCAGAGAGGCAATAATTTAGGAGCTAAATTAGGAAATAAAATAGCCACTCGATTCCTCCTGAGTTATAAGAGGAACCGAAGGAGGCCAGGGGTTGGGCATTCGGAAATTGGAATTAGGTTAGGAGGTCAAAGGGAACCTTTAATCCCAGGATTATCTCATCTTTCTGCTCTCTATTTGTATTCCATAAACCACGGAATTCCCCTCTGGAATTTCTGGTTTCATCAATAAAATTCGGCAAGCAATTCAGTTCTCAATCGCATAGATACCAGTTGTTACAACTAGTATCAGAGCAACGTTCCTTGGAGTCTGTGCATGGTGTCTACGTGCTCCGCAATGGAAGCCAGAATAGAGACCATAAAGAAGAGGATGGACGAGATGAGCAACGCCCAAACCCAGGCATGGGAGAATCTATCCGCCAACCTGTTAAGTGTAACATCCCGATTTTTTCTTTAGAGAAATATTCGAAAAATATAAATGATTAATTAATTTTTAATCATGATTAGAGAATTGAGGCGAAAAATTTTAGTTAAAATATCCCTAGGAATTTAGACGTGTCGCGGCAGAAAATTCGGCAGACAACTGAACAGCCATTGGTTGCCGATGAAATTTGGCACGCAAAACGGTGTACGTGAAAATAATCTCCCGGAGAAAAATTCACAAACACCTTCAAACATTAATACCCTTAGGTAGGTGGAAGTTTGAGGGTCGCGACGGTCCAAATGGAATATTTTTCAGACGACTGTGCGCGACGCACCGAGACTGCGAGCGATAAAACACGAGCGAACCGGGACTGGGAGAAATTAAAATCTCCTCAGCTGAATGGAGATGGCTGCACGGTTTTGAGGGAGATTAGTCAAAGACAATTTCCCTAAATCAAGCTTCCAAAATGTCATTCACCATACCTCATCAAATCATAACCCATACTTTCCACTATTCACCTTTTTAATTAAATTCCAAAATTATCAAATTTCTCTCCTCCCATTTCAGCCTTGGCCGAACCCTCTCTTCCATTTCTCTCTAAAAATTTTCATCTCCTTCAAAACTCCATAGCCATTCTTCTAGCAAGCTTCAAGAACACTACATTGCTCCTAAGGAAAAACAAGCATTCTTGCTACCATTTTCTTCTCTAAAAACCGAACACCACAAGCCCCAAGTTCCCTCATCTCATTCTCATTTCTTTC
>QANU01027494.1:0-21453 GCA_003254905.1 Nissolia schottii | reverse complement strand
CATTAGTCATTAATTTACAGTTCATTTACAATTACACATACTTATTTGTACATACATATTAGTTATAGGAAATCCATACTGTGCACTAGTTACACACACATACATATATACACAGTCAACCAAAAAGGCGGCGTTATCAAGAACTAGCAAAAAGGTCATGGGATACGTAAACAGGTCAGGTGGGCGCTCCAGCATCACTCCTCCAGTTCAGGGTCAGGGTCTTCTTCCTTTTCCGGGGAGTCCTCGCTCATCGGGTCCTCTTTCGCGGGGTCGTCTGCTTCGGCCGGGGGAGTTTCCGGGGTAGCTGGCCAGTCCCTGTGCACGGTGGACGGACCTGCTTCAGCATCGTGGGCACGTGGCACAAACTGTCGATGGTAGAAGAAAGCGACTCGTTTCCGGGCTCTTCGACGATAGAGTTGTGGCGGAGGTCGAGGCGGCCACGAGTTGGGGTCTATCTCCACATCCTTCTCGTAGGGTGGGAGCTCCTCTTCGTCGACATCAATGAAGATAGGGTCAGCGGCTGATGATCCGGGGCCGAGGGGGCAGCTGGTGCGGTCTGCAGAGGGCTGGGGTGGTCCACGGTTATGTAAGTCCAAGTCTCCATGACATCCCCTGTCTCGGGGTCTCGGTGCGTAATCTTGCTGTGGAGGATCCTCCGCTTCTTCGGCGAAAGGCTCATAGTAATCACCTGGAGTCACAAGCGGGTGGGGGTGAGAACGTGTGGTTCCCAGTGGACAACTCTCGGCCAGTAAGGGCTAGTTAACTCGATTATGCTCCTGGCCACTTAGGAGATCCCTAAGTGTTCATGTAGACTAGACTCCCTATTGGTTATTATCTCTCCTATGGTCCTGAGCAGCTTTATCTAATTTACTAAGTATGGGGATATCTAATCTTTTGACTTACTTAGGTATTCGCGCTAGTTATCATTACTCGCAGTACTTCTTAGACCGTCTCGTGCATGTTCGTGGACGGTTACTTAACAAATTCATAATCATACAAGTATACATCCATCACGTACATATCATGCATGGGGGAAGGGGGTTCTCCTACGCGCCTTTGGCTGCGTCCTTTTCGTTACTGGATGCCCTCGCTCCCATGTAGACTGCGGCATCGTCATCCCCTTTTCAGCTACAACACGTTTCAAACCATTCTACTTGTAGCATGGTGGGAGTGTACCCTTGTGGTAACACTAGGAGTGGGGCTCGCTTGTGCATGTCTGGGAGACAATCTCTTCTTCTTTCATTGTCCACGTCTGGGGGACAACTTTCTTTCTTTCTTTCTTTTTCTTTTGAATGTCCAGCCTTCGAGGACATAGTACTCGTCTTTTAAACGTCATGACGTAAAAGCTCAAATGTTACTTTCTTTCCTTACTTTATTTTCTCTTATACCGGGTTGAAACCCGTGTTCAGGTCAAAGCCTGCGTGTCATAATCGTAAACCAGTCCTTCTTGTGGGACTAGCAAGGGGCTTGTTAGGTATGACGTTCCATGAGAGGGATTTTCTATTATATAACTATGTCCTTTCTTAAAGGTACACCGACCCTTGTCTTTTGAGAGTACTAGTTCCCTATATTCAATTGTTGTCTTTAAACATCAGGTCATTCAACACTAGTGGTCTATAGTTACCCTAAGCCTAGCGGCAACCAGTCCTCATGATGCATGCACTTGTCAACTTCAATGTTCTTTTCATATGTTATCGTTCTTGGGTGGCTCAAAGCAATGCAAATGGGATGATGTGGTTCCATAAACTTGTTACAAACTGCTTAGCCTTTTAGACAAGTCTAGTTAGGGCCCTAGGGTTTTCAAGCCGCTCAGCGCCCTGCCTGTCCGCTCAGCACCCTGTATGGCCGCTCAGCACCCTTGGCCGCCCAGCGCTTCCCTGAACTCCCTCAGGTTCTGAACCATCCTTATCCAACTTACGTGGCACCTAGGTCTTATGCCGCTCAGCGCCCTGTCTTGGCCGCTCAGCTCCCTGACCTGGACTTCACCCACCACGTAACCTCTCACGTGGCAGGTTTCAGTAACAGCCCAAGCCGCTCAGTGCCCTGGTTTGGGGTACGAGATCGTAGGATCTCGTATTGTTCTAGGTCATAATTTACTAATTGTGAAGTTTTTTAGGGAGTTGTCTTTCATTACCATGTTGTTAAGTCCTAAGGCTATTGATTATGACAAGTGCGTCTTACTTAATTAATTTTTGTTTATTATTCTGACTCAAGGATTAAGGTCTCACACTTAGGATAGGATTTCTGAGTAAGAGGTGTGTCACAAACAGACATTTAAGTACCTAGTCTTACCTTAACCAGAATCTGTCCCTTATTAAGGTCCATGCCTTAATCGTGGTCTTTATTTAATGTCTTATAAGCTTTTAAACAAACATTTCTAAGGGATATCATGTCTAAGGGCCAAGGTCTTTGTGCTAACATCGCATGGCATAACATATTATAACATAAGCATAAACACACAACATATGATATCTCACATAAGCAATGGAAAATATAAAAATAAATCTGTAAGAAATCTTGACCTTAGTTGTTAGAATGGTATGGTTGGCTGTTCAAACCATACAATTCGCTTCAATTTAGGATGTGGGAGATTCATAGTTTGGGTATGAATTGTAAAATGACATGAACCGTAGCTGAATCGCTAGAATCGGACCAATTCACAATTCATAGCTCTGATTTGCGATTAAAGTGATTCACGGGTGGTCAAGATTTTGCAATTATTTTTGGTGTTTTCACACCTGAATCTGAAGAAAAGCCCAAAAGATTAAATACCAAAGCCCGAAGGGTTTTAAATATCCATCCGAAGCAAAACATAATAGATTTTAGTATTAGGGAATATGATCATGATTCGTGACCTTTACGATGGTATTTTTGTAGTAGGTACTGGATTTGGCTTGTAATATTTTACTGTTTCTTCAATTATTATACTAATTATGTGCTACTTGTTATGCATTTTCTTTATGTTCCACGTATGTATTTTTGTTATTTAGCCTGAGCCTTATGATTCGAAAATTGAGAAACGATTCACGATTCGATTTACAAGTTGACAACTATGATCTTCACATATCTCTACACCCCCCTCAAGCTGGTCAAAGAACATCTATCATTCCCAACTTGCATGCAAGTTCCCAAAACCTTTATGTGAGAAGTCCTTTCGTCAACACATCTACCCAGCATAAGTGGTCACTATATTGAATTTCTCTATTGGCTAACACTATAAAATCCTATGCATAGAAATAAATCTCTTATTTTCATGATGCTGACATACATTTCTGTCTTGTAATTCTTGGCTCTTGTAATTAGCTCATTCATCGTTTATGGTTACTGATTTTCTAGCAATGTTTTATTGTATAATTTATTCAGAATGTAAGATCAAATTACCAAGCAGCCTCAAGGCCACTACCAGATGAAAACAATAGCATATAATGAGCCGACTCGAGTGACTTGTTGCGAGGCCAGCAATTGAGTTCCATGCACAAGTATGCTGGATACAATAGTATAAATATGTTGAGAAGAGCATATGTCTTACGTGGATGCACTCGAATCTTTATTGGTATGGTAAGTAGTAAGCTGTACTCTCTGAGCATTCGATTTTGTAAAATCAAAGCAATGAGAAACATTGGTCACTGAAGCCCTCTATTCTGTTTCATTTATGAAGACATTGGCAGTGAGGAGATTGGACGCAATGCAGTGTTTTCTGTACATATAACTAACTCTGTTGGGATGGATATTGACCCCGTTATAGCATGCATATCTTATTCTTAAGATAAAACTGTATTTACAATGCCACATGCTGAATTCTTCTGATGTCAGTAGTACAGCCGCATGCAGAATGCAATGTCTTGTAATTTGTAAAAAATATAAATGCTGTTTAATAGTCATTTGAATGCAATCTGCTATACTCTGAAAGTATCGAACTAGGATGCACGGACACTTTGTGAGACTGTCGTATGCGGATACTGACACACTCGTTTGAGACATGTGTCACACGTATTTGAAATAAATAAAAAGTTCTTGATTAGTCGTATAAAATTGCATCTAAATTATATCCAAAAGTTGTTGGGATGTTTTCGGGTTATGTCAATTATCCCACTTAAAGTAAACTTCAAAGATTAACATGTGCAACCCCATTAGATCCTCAGGTAAGTCATAACACTTCAATGATTAAAGTAAACTCCTTTTCTCTCCCTCTTCCTATCCCCCCTTTTCTTCCCCTCCTCTCTCCTTGTTTTCCTCCCTTCCTCCTGCTCTCCTCTTCCTCTACATTCCCAATTTGTTCCCCCTTCACTCACCTCAACCCTTTCTAAAATCTAAGTATCAAACATACTGAAAAAACCCTCCTTCCAAACACTAGAAATTAAAAACATCAAACCCATATAAAGAAGTAAGTTTCCCATCAGTCCAAAGATAAATCGGACCACACAGAAACCCTCCATCAACCAGCCAATTGTTAATCCCAAACCCAGATCAATGTGTAGTGTTTTGTTGTTATTATGTAACCTTCAGGTCTTCCTTGCCCCTTTGCTGCAGTTTTTTGATTACCTCAAACTTCAAATTCATATTCTGAAAGGGCCATTTTAGTCCTCAAAGAAGTAACAACAAAACTATTGCTGCCACTTCCAACACCCATTTTTGTTTAAACTTTTGACGCCGTTGGCCAAATTTATCACCAACGTACCAAAGGAATACAGAACAGCTATTAAACAGTTCCAAGAGTATATGAAAAGATACTAACCACTTTTTAACTTATCTTGTGAGCAACTAATTTCAACATCTTCCAATTATATTATGTTATTACTCAAAGAAGCAAGTAGCCTTAGAACAGTCAAAAGCGCATCCATCACATCAAAATCATCAGCAGTTCACATAAACAAAATTCAAGATATTGTTGGCAATTAAAATTGCAATTGCCTTGTTGAAATTTAGATTGCTATGAGAAGAAAATATGAACACTCGAGAAAAATTAATCTCACAATATTTTTATTGAAAGAAACAATAATACACTCAAAACTTTGGCTTTTGTTAGTAGCCAATTACACACTCAAAATAACACTACAATTTTCTTTCTCTCGGAGCTTTTCTCTTCCTCACACACTTGCTTTGTTTCACAAGTTATTAGCTTAGATTCTAAAGCTCATACATAAGCCTTTATATAGGCATTGGAAGATTAAATGAGGCCAAAACATTTCACTTGCCTCATGTGCCACTTGACTTGCAAATTAAGAGGTTGCAAAATTTCAATTAGAACTTTTCCTTCAAGTTAGAGCTAAAGTGTTCAAATTTGATTCAAATTGTTTAGCTCTACAAATTTGACCATAGACAAATTCTTGTTGTCAAATTGAATTTGAGTTGTAAAAGTGGAGAACTAATACAAGCTTTCAACTAATTGGCAATTGGATTGCCAAATTTAATTTCCAACAGATATTACAAATGTTTGTGTATCTCTATATAAACAGTAATTTCATAACCATGAGAAATGACATGTCCAATTTGGTTAATAATTGTGACCTCCTACACGGCAGAGGATGCAGTCTTCGGACATAATAGAAGAAGCATGTATCCCACAGTTAGATCTTCCCAAACAAGCATTCTGGTGTTACTAGGGAAAGTCAACTAACGCAGCCTATATTTTCTTAAACTCTATCATACTTCACCCTAAATGCAAACGCGGCCTTAATTTTGAAGCATGGGTTTGTGTTGGGAATGAATTTAATATCATTAACGTCACTCGGACTATAATACAAGCAATAGCTCGTGGTTCTTGTGACACACATGATTTAAATCTACTTCAACAAGATTTAAAGGAAAAGTTGTCAGGAAAGAAATTCTTGATTGTTTTGGACGACATATGGAATGATAATTACAATGACTGGAAAGTTTGCCAAAATCCTTTTCATTATGGAAGTGAGGGAAGCAAAATTCTTGTAACAACTCGTAGTGATGAAGTTGCTTCGGTAGTGCAAACTGTTCCAACTTACAGATTGTCTGTGTTGTCCGATGAGTATTGTTGGCAAGTGTTTGCGAAACATGCATTCCTTTCTCCTGAATCGCAGGACTATTCAACTCTAGAAAAAGTTGGTAGAAAATTTGTTGAAAAGTGTAAAGGGTTACCTTTGGCTGCTCAAACACTTGGAGGATTATTAAGAACAAAAGATAATGTAAGGGATTGGAGTTATGTATTGAAGAGTGAAATTTGGGACTTTCCTGAAAATGGGAGTACAATCCTTCCCGCTTTAAGAATCAGTTATCATTACCTCCCTTCACATTTAAAGCGTTGCTTTGTTTATTGTTCTTTATATCCGAAGGATTATGAATTTGATAGAGATGAATTGGTGTTGCTGTGGATGGCAGAAGATCTTTTACGACCACCAAAGAGTGGAAACACTTTAGAAGAAATCGGTTATAAGTGTTTTGATGATTTGACGACAAGATCATTTTTTCAGACTTCTAATGCTAAAGAAAAATCATTTGTGATGCACGATATGATGCACGATTTAGCAACATTCTATGCTGGAAAGTTCTACTTTAGAGCTTGGCAACTTGGGAGTGCAGCCAATGTTGATAGTAAAACCCGTCATTTTTCCTATGATGCTAAAAGCAATTATCCGGTCTCAATGTTTTTTGAAGCATGTGTGAGTTTAAAACATACGAGGACACTTATCAGTCCCTATGATTACATCGGGTTCTCAGAGAAAATGGATTCTTATATCTCACTATCACAATTGAAGTGCTCGAGAGTTTTGTCGTTGAAGCCCTTTAGACTTGACTCATTGCCTGAGTCAATAGGCGAGTTGATCCATTTACGTTATTTAGATCTCTCTTTTGCATCTATGGGGAATTTGCCCGAGTCATTATGTAACTTGCACAATCTTCAAACACTGAAGTTAAAGCATTGTCGTAATCTGAAAATGCTACCCAACAACATGCATCGTCTTGTAAATTTGCGCCATCTTGATATTGCAGCAACTTTTTCTTTAGAAGTGATGCCAAAAGGGATGAGCAAACTGAAACATTTGCAGTATTTAAGTGGCTATATTGTTGGCAAGCATGAAGAGAATGGGATTAAGGAATTGGGAGCACTTACAAATCTTCATGGGTCACTTAGCATTGACAAATTAGAGAACGTCATCAATAATGGTGAAGCTTCGGAGGCAAAGATGAATGATAAGAAACACATTGACATTTTAAAATTGAGGTGGTCGTCGTCGTCACAGGACGTTATTGCTAATTCCCAATTTGAAAGAGATACACTCAATAAATTACTGCCTCACGAAGACCTAAAAAAGCTATCAATTAAGGGCTATAGGGGTACAAATCTTCCAAATTGGTTAGCCTATCGTTCCTATCACAATATGACCAATCTTTCCCTTGAGCAATGTAGGAATTGTTGTATGCTTCCTTCACTTGGTCAGTTGCCCTCTCTAAAGGAATTGCAGATTTATGATTTTAGTAGGCTAGTGATCATTGGTGATGAGTTTTTGAAGAATGATGAATCTCGTTGGGAGACACCTTTTCCATCCCTCGAAACTCTCGCGTTTGGAGGAATGCCTTGCTGGCAGGAATGGCATTCGTTTGAGTTGGGTGCTTTTCCTCTACTTAAGAAGCTTCGAATACATAATTGTCCAATGTTAAAAGGAGATTTGCCCGTTCACCTACTGACCTTGGAAGAACTTAGCATTGAAAATTGCACGCAGCTTGCTTGCTTTCTCCCTAGCACTCCCGCGATTCTCGATTTAGGCATATGTGGTAAACATAAAATGAGAATGCAGGAGCTATCGCAGTTGCTGCACAATCTATCAATTTCAGGAAGCCAGCTAGTGGAATCTGTCTTGGAGGCCATGACTCACACCCAACCAACTTGCCTCCAATCTTTGGACATAACAAATTGGGACTCAACCATATCATTTCCATGGGATTGTATGCCTGTTTCATTACAAGAGCTTGGAATCGGGGGTTGTAGAAAATTAGCAATTTCAATGCAGCAACATCAACTTGAGTCACTAAGGTTGTTATCATTTCGTAGATGTGATTCACTCACGTCCCTCCAGTTGGATGCCTTTCCAAATCTCATATCACTCCAAATTGATCATTGTGAAAATGTGAAATCTCTTGCTGTGGTATCACAGTCAAGAGACACTGTTGCTCTTCCAAGTCTTCGATCCTTATTCATTGCAAACTGCCCCAGATTTGTATCCTTGTCTACACTAGTGATGGCTGCACCCAAACTAGAGCATCTCAGAATAGTGCGTTGCCCAAAAATTGATTCATTTTCTGAAGGGGGTCTTCCGCCTAACTTGACATTGCTTGATATCAGAGGATCTGAGAAATTGCTCAAGTGCCTAGCCAACTTGCATAGTCACCCTCTTACCCATCTTGAGATCGATGGTCCATGTGAGAGTGTGAAGTTGCTCCCTCGCCATGTTACCCATCTTGAGATCGGTGGTCCATGTGAGAGTGTGAAGTTGTTCGCAAAGGAGGGTTGGTTGCCCGCCTCCCTTGAGTTTCTGGCACTGTGTTACTTTGAAAGTCTGGAGACGTTGGACTGCAACGTACTTGTCCGCCTCCCTGCCCTCCGAGCTTTATGCATTAGGCAATGTCCCAAGTTGGTGACTTTGGTGGGAGAAAGGCTTCCTGCATCTCTAACACTACTCCACTTCTTTAATTGTCCTTTGCTGGCTAAACGCTACCGAGAGAAAGACCCACAAGTTTGGCCCAAACTTTCCCACATCAGTGGTATTCATATTCATTGAGATTGATCTAGTGACTCGAGATCTTTAACAGGTATTTGTTTCACTTTCCCACAAAAGTTATTCCATGGTTTGTTCAAATATTTTTCTTTCTCTGGTTTCATACATAGGGACATCAGAGGGTTATTTGGATCTAATTTTCTGTTGTCATGTATTTTGCTTTGCTGTTGAAACTTGAAAGATAACCCTGGAGAAGGAATTTTTTATTTTATCCTAACCATTATAATAGTCTCAAATATCATCCGACTATCCTAATATTCATCTTGAATTACTTAGGATTTGCATGTTTTATGAATGTGTTCCTGAGCCATATGATTCGAAAATTGAGAAACGATTCACGATTCGATTTATGAGTTGGCAACTATGATCTTCACATATCTCTACACCCTCCCAAGCTGGTGAAAGAACATCTATCATTCCCAACTTGCATGAAAGTTCCCAAAACCTTTATGTGAGAAGTCCTTTCGTCAACACATCTACCCAGCATAAGTGGTCATTACATTGAATTTCTCCATTGGCTGACACTATAAAATCATATGCATAGAAATAAATCTCTTATTTTAATGATACTGATATGCATTTCTGTCTTGTAATTCTTGGCTCTTGTAATTAGCTCATTCATCATTTATGGTTACTGATTTTCTAGCAATGTTTTATTTATAATTGATTCAGAATGTAAGATCAAATTACCAAGCAGTCTCAATGCCACTAGCAGATGAAAACAATAGCATATAATGAGCCGACTCGGGTGACTTGTTGCGAGGCCAGCAATTGAGCTCCATGCACAAGTATGCTGGATACAATAGTATAAATATGTTGAGAAGAGCATATGTCTTACATGGATGCACTCGAATCTTTACTTGTATGGTAAGTGGTAAGCTGTACTCTTAGAGCATTTGATTAAAATCAAAGTGTTAAATGCCCAAAATACGCAATTTTCATCATTTAAAAAGGCATTTATTTGCATATATTTTTAAAGAATTACCTAATGAATTCCCCATATTTTGTAGGTTTATAATATATTTTGAAGATGGATGCAAACAGAAATAATTAAGAAGAATCCCATGAAAGAATGGAGCAAAAGGCAAAAGCAGAAAAGTGGTTATCGCTCAGCATCCGCGGAACAATCGCTCAGCGGTACAACCCCTATCGCTCAGCGAAAGTACGTCGACAGCAACTTGCACGCGGCACATTTATTGCGCCAGCTGGAGCCAGCCCGGCGCCGCCCTGCAAAAGCTGCCGGAGCATTTATTACTCCGCGTAAAGGGATAAGCCGCTCAGCGATAAGGACAGAATCACTCAGCAGAGCCATCAAAACCGCTGAGCGATGGACCCAATTCTTGCCTATAAATAGGGAGGCCGAGCATCCATTCAAATCAATCTCGTCCAATCCTCCCCCCCCCCAAAAACACCATTCTTCCACATTTTCTTTACATTTTAAAGCCTAGTTTAGTTTAGTTTAGTTTAGTTTAGGTTAGGAACAAAGAGGAGACTGTGAAGGAGCCGGGAGATCGAGGAAGCTCGGCAAAGCCGTGGCCATGATAGCGTGAGTACGTGTCATGGTAAGCGTCTAAACCTTGCCTTCGAGATGCTCTTGTAAGAAGGATTCCTAATCATCTTTTTGTTGGGATTTTGATCATTATTGTAGTTTGCTTGTATCTGTGTAACTACTGCATATGAATCTATCTCTTTCTTATGATTTGCTTGAATTATTTTATGCTTAATGCTAGTTTTGTTTAGTGTTTTGATCTTGGCTTGAGACTTAGTTGTATGAACGAGAGTTATATTAATTAAGTTATAACCGAGTAAAGATTAATCCGCTATGCTTAACTAAATTCAAGACTTGAACGTTGTGAATGAATAGTTACAACCATTAGAGTCGGATCTAAACCATTCATCTAACCTTGTCGCCGTAACGGGACTAGAAGTTAGCCGCTTTAACATCTGGAATACTTCTGGTATACTTTGTTAAGTTTGTGTAAGAAATTAACAAACCTAATAAAGGAAACCTTTTATCTTTTCATATGCGAAAGCAATGTAATAGATAAGACCTGATGGCGGGTAATCAATGAAATAGTAGTTCTATGTAATAAATAACTGGATGCATGAAACTATGATGTGATTGAAATTCCCAACAAGCTTCGGAACTACTTCTGATTTGTTTCCTATTTACTTTTTATGTTGTTTATTTATCTATTTAACTATCAAACTACTTATCAAATCCTTCATTCTATTGTTTAATTAAACGAACTCAAGAATGGTAATTTTGCAACTCTCTGTGGTTCGACTATTAACGACGATACTGCAATTGGATCCCTTGTGGATCTGAAACCCGTAAAGTAGGATATACATATAAATTTAATTTGAGTAACATAAAGTGCAAACAATAGGCTTTCTATGAAATTGGCACGGTTGTGACAGAACCAAAGTTGTGTCAAGAGTAAAGAAAGTGCTATTTGGCTTTCATAAAATTTGGTGCGCCGTTGCCGGGGAGTTGCGTCAAATTACATCACTTGAGTTTTGTTTAGTTAAACAATTGTGAATATTTGTAATATATTGTATAGTCTTTATTTTAGTTAACTTTCCTTTATTTTGAGAACTCTTGTTTTAATCTTATTTGGCTAGTGTGAATTTTTCTTAGCAATTGCTAGGTAAGACTTCGAAAGAACCATTATTATTTGATCCTGAGATTGAAGCTACTTCGAGGAGAAATAGTAAAAAGAAGAAAAAGCACTTAGCCAAACAAAGAGAAGAGCAAGAGACAACTTCATCATCAACTTCTTCAACAAATCAAGAAGAAACCATGGCCGAAACGACTGGAGCTGGTGATAATACCGGAGCTGGCAACGCAACAGGAGCCAGTGACAATAGGGGATTTGTAAACTTTACCCCTAGAAACATTATTCGAATGAGCAGAACCTTAGGAACGCAAAGATCCCCTCAGATGCAACATGGTTTGGTTCAATTGTTATATGCTAACCCTTTTACAGGTTTGGATCATGAGGATCTGTATGCTCATTTAACGAAATTCTATGAACTCTGTGGGACTGCGGGAATGTCTGAGGCCGATGAAGAATCAATCTTTTTGAGGATGTTTACCCTGACTTTGATTGGAAAAGCTAAGGAGTGGTTGCTTGATCAACCACAACATATCTTGTCAAACTGGGATCAATTAGAGGAAAAGTTTTGTGGCAGGTACTTTTCTCAATCTAAATTTATGGATTTGAAAACTGCAATTGCTACATTTGTGCAGGCACCATGCCTATGTGAAGCCTGGGAATGATACAAATCCATGCTGAGAAAGTGCCCTAACCATGGGTTCGATGCGCGCACACAAATCCACATTTTCCGCAACGGACTCCAACAACAGCACAAACTAATGCTTGATGCTGCAGCTGGTGGACAAATCATGTCCAAAACTCCTGAGGAAGCAATCTCCATTATTGATTCCATGGCCTTAACAGATCAACAAGGCCAATTCCACATAGGACCAAGGAGAGGAGGAGTGCTTGAGCTGGGAACCAATGATGCAATTCTTGCACAGAACAAGCAACTCCAGCAACAAATTGACGAGGTGAAGAAGGCATTAAATGAGTTGCCGAGGCAGATCAAAGAAGCTCGAGAATCCACGTCCNAAGTACAAGGTCTTCTTTTTCTTCTCCGCCATGAAGATCAAACTACAAAATAGCGAAACCCTAATCAGAACAACCCCCCCCCCAAACACCCTAACACAAACTGTTTCACCAGAGGATCATGATGAAGAAGTGGGATCAGTTGATATCAGCGTCATCGAAATCGTCTTGGAAGCTGTTGAAGAAATCGGCATCGGCGAGCTTGTGGTCAGCGGAGATGACACCCTCTGCGAAGATCTCGAGAGGATCGACGTCGTCCACGTCCATCGCCATCGTCGATACCTGCTCATCCATCTCTCCGAACAAGTCCATTGGCATTGGCCTCATTATTCTCTTTCTCTCACTGTGTCTTGTGTCGAATTTGTGCATCGATTATTAGGGTTTTATAAAGAGGAGAAATCGACCGAAACGAAACGATGCAGTCTGTTGCTCTATGCAATTTTTATTTGACATATATATTTTTAAGTTAAAATTAAAAAAATTAACTAACTTATTAAATACATAATAATAGTAATATTATTATTATTATTGAGTGTTATAAGGTTTTTTTAATAATACTCTAATATTATTATTGAGTGTTATAAGGTTTTTTTAATAATACTCTAAGTATTTTGCTATTCTTTACTTTAAAATTTAAAATTCATCTCATTTAGTTTTACGAAGCATTTCATTCAAATACTATTTAAATTGTTTAAAGCATATTTGGTATACATGATAGGTTTAAGACCTGGTAGTAAAAGACTAAGATCTAATAATATAGAATCTGCTAAATCTTTAATATTAAACGGTATTTGGTATAAAATTCTTTTTTTCTGCTAAATGGTTGGAACTTTCAGGTTGCAATTTGGCGGGATTCTGTGAGAAGAAGGTTAGTGGTTGCTTTTCGGGGAACAGAGCAGGTAGTTCATATACTTTGTTGTTTATAAGAGATTTTGAGAATGAGAGAATTTGAAGAAAGAAATTGTAACTTGATTTCATTCAATGGCAAGGAGCCAAATATATACACAACACTGTTGCTTGTGGAATAACCTAACAGCAAATAACTTCATAACTAACCAACATTTGTAAAACTAACTAACTTCTAATTACAACAGCTTGCTTAACAGCAAGCTAACAAACTTGGTGTGTTACACCCTATTACCCCCCTCAAACTTGGAGCTGGGTTCATATATGTTGAGCAGCCCGAGTTTGTTGTGTAGAAACAAAAACATTGATGGAGGTAATGGTTTGGTTAAGATGTCAGCCAGCTGGAGTTTGGAGGTAATTGGCAGCAATTTGATGAATCCATTTTGGACCTTGTCTCGAACCAAGTGGCAGTCTAACTCAATGTGCTTGGTTCGTTCATGGAAAGCAGGATTTTTGGCAATTTGCATAGCAGAGGAATTATCACAAAAGATTGCAGCAGCCTTGTGGTCAGTGATACCAAAATCCTGAAGGAGATATGATAGCCATTGCAATTCACATGTAGCTGCAGCCATGGCCCTGTATTCGGCTTCACAGGAGGATCTTGAGATGGTAGCTTGTTTCTTTGACTTCCAGCAAATGAGAGAATCTCCAAGATAAACACAATATTCTGTAGTTGATTTCCTGGTGTCGGGGCAACTAGCCCAATCAGCATCACAATAGGCCTTGAGGTGAACAGCAAAAGTGGAGGGGAAGAACAGCCCCAATCCGGGAGCAGACTTGATAAATCTCAGGATCGTCATTGTTGCTTGGTGATGGACAGTGGTTGGAGTGGCCATAAATTGTGCCAATAGGTTTACAGAGAATGACAAGTCTGGCCGGGTGGTGGTTAAGTAAATCAACCACCCAATAAGTCTCCTATATGGTGCTGGATCAGCAAGGGGTTCACCTGCAGACCTGGTGAGCCGAGGTGAGTGCACCATTGGAGTGGAGAGTGGTTTGGATCCCAGCAAGCCAGCATCTGAGATGAGCTCAAGTGCATACTTACGTTGTGAGACTGAAATGCCTTTGGGGCTATGGGCTATCTCCAACCCAAGAAAGAATTTGAGGTCCCCAAGGTCTTTAATTTTGAATTGCTGATCCAGGAATGATTTGATGCTGCAGATAGTTGACCAATCATTGCCACTCAATATTACATCATCAACATAGACCAGCAGGGCAGTAAAACATGAACCTGACTGTTTGAGAAAGAGAGAGTGGTCAGATTTGGATGGAGTGAACCCCTGAGATATGAGAGCAACAGACAGCTTGGAGAACCATTGGCGACTGCCTTGTTTCAAGCCATATAATGATTTCAGCAGCCTGCAAACTTGATTTGGTTTAGAAGCCTTAAATCCTTGAGGCAGCTTCGTGTAGACCTCCTCATGAAGATCACCATGGAGGAAGGCATTGTTGACATCTAGTTGCTGCAAGTGCCATCCCTGATGGAGGCCAGGGATAAAAGCAATCTAATGGTGGACATTTTTGCAACTGTGTTAAAGGTGTCAAGGTAATCAATGCCATGAGCCTGAGTGAATCCCTTTGCAACCAGGCGGGCTTTATGCCTTTAAATGCTGCCATCAGCCTTGAGTTTGACTTTGTACACCTACTTACACCCTATAGGTACCTTGCCAGCAGGTAAATCAACCACTTCCTAGGTATTATTTTGTTGTAAGGCCAGAATCTCAGCCTGCATAGCAGCCTTCCAGCAATCCTCCTTAACAGCAGCTGCATAACTTGTTGGTTCAGTGGTGATGGCTAGGTTCAGGGAAAATTGCATGTGAGCTGGGGAAAGGTTGCTGTAACCTACTGCAGAACTGAGCGGATAATTGCTGGTGGAATGGGTGGTAGTTGTTTCGTTAGGGTTGGCTGTGAGCAGGCTGCAGTGGTAGTCCTGGAGGTAGGAGGGGGCATTTCTGGCCCTAGTGGACCTACTGACCTGAACTGCTGGTTCAAAGCTAGATGAGGAGGTAGGGAGCACCTGAGGGTCCTGGTTTGAGGTTGGATGATGATGACCCTGCTCATAATCAGCATTTGAAGTGGCATTAGACAATGCAGTAGGGAAAATTGCAGCTGTGGTATAGGTTGCCTGCTGTGTATCAAAATGAGCATGAAAGGGAAAACAACGTTCATAGAAGTAAACATATCGGCTAATGAAAACTTCCCTGGTGGCTAGATCATATAAGAGGAACCCTTTGATGCCAAATTTGTAGCCTAGGAAGACACACTTCCTAGCTCTGATGTCCAGCTTAGTTCTGTGCCTAGCAAGGGTAGAAGCATAGGCAAGAGATCCAAAAACCTTGAGGAAAGTGGGGTCTGGTTCTTTTTTGTGAAGAATTGCATAGGGAGACCTGAGTTGAGAACCTTTAGAGGGAATTCTGTTAATGATAAAGCAGGCATGTGAGACAGCATAGGACCAAAAGCAATGGGGCAGGTTAGATTGGAAAAGCAGTGATCTAGCAACATTGAGGAGGTGCTAGTGTTTTCTCTCAACTACAGCATTCTGTTGTGGGGTCTCCACACAACTTAATTGGTGAACAATGCCTTTTTCTACATAAAAGGCTCTCATAGTGAACTCCGGGCCATTGTCTGACCTAATGGCCTTGATCCTCTTATTGAATTGAGTCTCAACCATAGTAATGAACCCTTTGAGAGAAGAAGAAGCCTCACCCTTAGATTTAAGTAAAAACAGCCATGTGTGTCTACTCTTATCATTAACTATTGTGAGAAAATATCTATACCCTTGTATAGAAATTGTGGGAACAGGTCCCCATATGTCAACATGCAGCAAATCAAAAACCTCAGTTGAAACAGTAGTGCTTAGGGGAAAAGAAACATTCCTTTGTTTAGAAAAATGGCAAACATCACAAGGTTTATTCACTTTACAAGTAGGAAGAAATGAATGAACACTATGCATCAATTTCATCTTGTCAGAGCCTATGTGGCCTAATCTATAGTGGCAAAGATCAAAATTGGCAAGTGAAGCTGAACTAACAGCAGAAACATTATTAATAGCAAGCTTAACAGAATCTGCAGAGGGCTGTGGCTGAGGGCAGCTTGCTGGACTGTCGAGAATATACAAACCATCCTATACCTAGCATGTCCAATCTGGTTCAAGTTGATCATGTCCTGAATAAGATATTGATCATGAGAAAAAGTGAGGGTGCATTCCAAATCAGCACAAAGCTGGTTAACAGAAATTAGATTGAACTGAAAGTTAGGGAGAAACAACACATTAGCTAGGCAAAAGCTGTGATTGAACTGCACAGTGCCTATGTGGGAAGAGTAGAGGATTTGTCCATTTGGTAAATGAATTGCAAGGGGAGGATACAACTGCTTATAGGACTGGAAATAGGCTAAGGAACTGCAAATATGATGAGTGGCACCCGAGTCCAAAAGCCATAAAACAGTACCTGTGGTAGATGAAGCATTCGAAGCATTGTTGGCTTGAATGAGGTTGGCATGAGCAACAGGAGAGGGTTGGATGAGAGACAACAAATTCTGATAATGTTCAGCAGTGAAAGAGAAAGATTGTTGAGAATCCTGAGCAGGTGTAGCAGATGTGACAGCATTGGCATTGATCTTTTTGGATTTCCACCCTGGGGGGTATCCGTGCTTCTTGTGACACTCATCTATAGTGTGACCTTTGTAACCACAAAAGGTGCACTTCTTGCCTTACTGCCTGGGCCGAGAAGCATCAGGGACTGGTTTCTTGAAATTATCTGAACCCGAGTTGGGCTTGGAGGCATAATTCAAGATTAGCTTGGCCTCAACACCAACTTCATAAGCCAGTTGCATCTCAAATTGCAACACCAGGGAAAATATTTTGTTCAGAGGAGGCAAAGGATCCATGAGGAGGACCTGTGACCGGACAGTGTGGAAGGACTCATTCAGTCCTTTGAGGAGCCGGATTGCTCGACCTGCATTCTGCCTGGACTTCAATTCAACAAGCATACCACAAGAACAAGCCACAGAACATTTGCAAGAGGGTAAAGGGTGAAATACATCCAATTCGTCCCAATGAGTTTTCAGATCAGTGAAGAAGGTTGTGGGCATCACCTTGTTTCAATGCAGCAATTTCTTCATGAAGATCAGCTATTCTCAGAAGATCACCTTGAGAGAATCTTTCGCGGAGATCACTCCAAACCTCATGTGCCTCATCCAACCATAGCACACTCTGCGCAATTGATGGCTCAACCGCACGAAGGAGCCATGATAAAACCATGTGGTTGCATCTTTCCCACTGGTTAAACAAAGCAGAATCAGTGGCTGGCGGTGTGAGAGAACCATCAACAAAACGAACCTTGTTCTTTGAGAGAAGAGCCATCCTCATGGCACGCAACCATGCATGATAGTTAGAACCATTGAGGAGCGTTGAAACCAGGATCAACGACGGGTTTTCATTCGGGTGCAGATAGAAAGGAGAAGAAGGATCTTGAGCAGAATCAAGAATGCTATGCTGCGAGGAGTTGGATGCAGTACCATTTCCAAGATTGTCCGCCATTGATGCAGTGCCAATGGAGAAGCGGAGTCACCAAGGAAAACAGAAGCAAGAAGCCAGAGAAACTCCATCAAATTAAGAGAAGAACTGAGAAAGGGAAGAGCGGAAGCGAAGAGCGAATGATACCATAAGAGATTTTGAGAATGAGAGAATTTGAAGAAAGAAATTGTAACTTGATTTCATTCAATGGCAAGGAGCCAAATATATACACAACATTGTTGCTTGTGGAATAAGCTAACAGCAAATAGCTTCATAACTAGCCAACAACTGTAAAACTAACTAACTTCTAATTACAACAGCTTGCTTAACAGCAAGCTAACAAACTTGGTGTGTTACACCCCATTAGTTTAAAGTGAACTTTTTAGTGTGGCTTCTGGTTTGTCTTACACACGCTTATACTTGGATTTTTCAGTCTCGATGGAAGGACTTGAGAACTGATCTAATGCTTGTCCCGGCAAGGTAACGTTCAATTCTAACCTTCTTGTGACTTGCATACATGTTTGGTTTATTTTTAGCCGTAAAAAGTTTTGTTTACGGATCATTATTTCTAATTTATTTTGTTCTAGCATCTCACCAATTTGATATATTTGTAATCTCTTTGAAGAAGTTGTGCCTCTATGATATTTGATAAATGTAACTACATTAGATATGTATTTTAGAGACATCAGCAAGCTAATTTTATTTCGTCGTGAAAACTGTACATCATCATTGTTCTTGTTGCTGTTAAAATGTCTGTTATTATTCCTTCAAATTTTTTTAATAAAATGTATCTTTCTCGTGTCATGTCTGTAATTGAGGATATGCAATTTTTGGGGACCTTAACATTTTTGGGGACATGCAATTTTTGAGGACCTTAACATCTGTTTCTAATCATAATACAATGTATCTTTCCGGTGTCATGTCTGTAAATGATTTAAATTTATTTTTTGATTTCTCAAGATGATTTCATTCCATAACCGACTTTGCTTTGACTTCCACAGGCTGAATCCTGAAAGGATAGGTGGAGATTTCAAGCAAGAGGTTCAAGTATGTTAATTGCTGGCAGGTTTATATGTCATACATGTTCATCAGTTGTCCACAAGATTCATGAACAGTACAGTCCTCAGTTGATGTTCTGAGATTATTGCAGGTTCACAGTGGTTTTTTAAGTGCATACGATTCAGTTAGGACCAGGATCATTTCTCTAATTCGACTTGCAATTGGTTTGGTGTAAGTTGTACTTATGAAGAAAATTTATTGCACCATGCACTGCCTTAGAAATGTTAGTTCTTGGTATATCTTGTTGATTAAATTTGTAAAATAAAATTGATGATGACAAACANTAGTTCTTGGTATATCTTATAAACAATTCTATGCTTTCCATATTTGATGATTTTAGATTTAGTTATAGTGTTTTTTGTTACTACATAAGCAAATAAGATACGGGGAGGAGCCAACCAGTTGTAGTTGCTAAATTTTGAGGACACTTCAATACTTTCCATTATTTTCTGCTGTGAGAAACCAGTGATGAACACATATTGCTTATGGGATTGAATTATCGTGTTCATTTTCTGCTTATGCAGTTTGTTAGATTTAACTCATTCATTTACCTCTACCTAATAACTTATTTTTTTGGAAGAGATGATTTATGATATGTTATCAAAGCCTCCGTGACTAGGTGGTTTAGAGCTCCATCCCTTGTACCTATATTCTTCTAATAAAAATTTCAAATACAGCACAAGATAAGTTGCGCTTGTGCATTGTCCATGCTTCAAAGGCTTTTAGAATCTTTTCATGTTTTGTTGATGAGAAAGTGAGGGAAAGAGAGGGAAGGAGTATATGTTAAAGAAGAGAGAGGAAGATAGAATATGAGAGAGCAAGAAACTGAGCTTAACTGTCTATTTGATTTTTCATTTATTGAAAAATGAATATTATATTAGATCGGATGTTATAGTACCATAACATAACATCTTGCAACTGAAGCAACTGCATCTAGCTGGCATGTGGCAGCAAGTCCACAATCATTGTTTTGCCTTCCGTTGCTGTCATCCCTTTTCTGTCTGGATTGAGGCTACTACTGACCTAGCTATTCGTTTCCGGCATCTTCTAGTTATGGGTTAGTGTGTTTTGGTGGTTATCTGCCCTAATATGCTCTTTTTAGGCTTCTATTATGTGGGACTTGTATTTTGGTCATTATTTTTGCTACTGTTTTGCTCTTTTCCAGTGCTAGAATAGCATTGAGGGAGAGAAAGCTGGAAGGCGTCTGTTAAGTCAAGATCTTCATTGCTGAAAGATCATTCCAACGGTGACTTTTATATTACTGGGGACTTAAGCTGGCTACAACCCCGTTAATTGGCAGTCATGGGTGCTCGTGCCCTGCTCTGGTAGTTCTAGGGGCTCTGGCCCCATCATTTGGTATTCTTAGGCGCTCTTGCTCTATCTCCTCCACCTGAGTCTCAAACCTGATGAATCATACAATGTTGAAAATCAGGCTGTGGTGCACACATCTTCCATTGTTGAATTATGATTCCAATTCCTTATGTTACACCAAACATAAAAATTGGAATTGAGAGGTCCAATTCCAAGCTCTAATTCCATGCTCAATTCTGGATGCCACATGTTCACTTAAATGAAATCAATTCCAAACAAATTCTTGCAAAAATGATAAGATTTACAATATGAATAAAGTGAATTCTCATGGATTTTGAGAATGAAATCAATTCCCATTTTTTCAAACGCCAAACACTATTTGGTGGGATTTGATTTGCAAATCAAATCAATTCTAATGTTAGATCGAATTCATATATTTATAGTAGTGTAACTGCTTATGTATAAAGCCTAACTTTATAATATGAAATAGATTTGACAACTGTCTCCCTAAGGGTCTCTTGCCCAGGGAACGTGTTAGATGTAAAAAAAAGGTAATGTATCTCTTAACTAATTGCTTAAGTTTCTGTGAGCGATGGTTCATGACAGTATGGCACATATGATTAGGCTTAAGGTTTTCTTGTACTGCCACAAAGTACTGCTGATGAAAGTTGATCTAAATCATTTGTTTCTCATGTTACTGTCATTATTACATATCAAAATTTGGTTATATATTGACAAGTAGAAGGTGTATTGTTTTGTGCCAGAGAAGATCATTTTGAGTCACTCAACAAATGGCATGTTTATGTGACTGGTCATAGTTTGGGTGGTGCATTGGCAACCTTGCTTGCCCTTGAACTTTCATCAAATCAATTAGCTAAGTAAGTTTCTATCTCTCGGTTAGTTGCATTTCTTTCATTTATTATTTATTTTAAGTAGTTTACAAAGTATTATGGGTAAAAGTCATATTTTACTTACATTAATTAACTCATTTCTGTTCGCTGTAGTCATGTCGTTAAATATAATGTTTCTGGTTATTGTACCCACCATTTTGCGGAGTTTATTTCTGTCATAGTCATTTTTCTAGTTTCTGTATTTCTTACTACCAATAATTAGTATTGCAATGTGTTGCACACTTGCCCTGAGATTGACTATTGACCCATAATTTCTTTTCTATCGACTAGATATCTTTTCTAGTAGGATAGTTTTCCGATTTCTCTGTCAATATATGCTTAATTTTCTCGTTGATCAGCAGAGGGGTGGAAATAGATCTTGTCAGGCGTTT
>QANU01027490.1:17734-59888 GCA_003254905.1 Nissolia schottii | reverse complement strand
GAAAGATCACACCGGAGAATTTATCCTGGTTCACCTTCAACCACCGAAGGCTACGTCCAGTCCACTGTTCTGATTCAGGGATTTTTCCACTATGTAAACTTGTGTTGTGTACAACCTCACCCCGAGGCACTTACACCGACAACTACAAGAGAATAACCCATTCCCCTGGTTACACAATGCCCTCACCGAACACTACGGTGATAATCAGAATCTACACCGAACACTACAATGTTTTACAAAACCACACCGAACACTACGGTGCCACAATTGATTCACAATTGTTGAAGAAATGATACAATGGCTTTACCAATCCTAAATTCAGGGTTGGAAGTTTTTCTGAATAGAAAGCACAAATGATATAACAGTTAAGGCTCAAAGGGCTTTCTTTAAGTTTAGGATTGAAACACCATTGAAAATTTGATCAGAACTTTGTAAATATGAAATTGAGAATTGAGTTCTGGAGTGGTGTTTTTGTCCTGCATGAGTTCCAACCTTATATAGGCAGAGGTGCCTGTTCATGAACCATTTCCAATGCATACAGATGCAAAACAACGTATTGTTTCATGAAAAAACACACCCATTCGAACATGTAATCGATTAACCAAGTGTGGTAATCGATTACACACATGGTAATTGCCAATTTTCAAATTCTTTGAAGTGGTAATCGATTAGCACGGTTTGGTAATCGATTACACTCATAAAATTTAAGTTATTTTCAAACTTTCGTGTTAGTAATCGATTACCCTAAGTGTGTAATCGATTACACACATGAAAACCACTTATTTTCAAAATTCTCGAGTTGGTAATCGATTACAGCAAGTTGGTAATCAATTACTCATGCAGAAAATGTTATATTTTCACATTTTTTATGCTGGTAATCAATTACTGAAACCCTGTAATCGATTACTGAAGCTGGTAATCAATTACTGAAATCCAGTAATCTATTACTGACACAACAAAGTGTTTTCCAAGTGTTGTAAACCCCATAGAAGTGTTGCTAATTGATTTGAGGGTTTAGGAAAGATGTTAGACTTGTTGTAATGAAAACCTTATGAGCCAATAACCATACTATCATAAACAAGTGCTAACTATTAAACTCTAACGTAAAAACACTTGAACCTTCAATATGATGATCGGTTGATCGTTGCAATTCATCGGTTGTGTCTTTGCCTTTTTCTTGCTTTTTGTTGATGTTCTTGTCTTCATCAAAACCAAGCCATCAATGGTCAGAGAAAGAATCTTCTTCACAGATACAAGAATAATAGTGAAGGCTAATCCCTAGAAGAATGGAAAAAAAAGGGCATCAAAAGAAAGGAAACAAAAATGATGATGGAACAGCTACCTCGCTCAGCGGATAACACATAAGCACTCACCGCTGGAGGCTGGTTCGCTCAGTGGATAAAGCTTACCGCTCAGCGGTCAAAGCTTCTAGAAAGGGTCCACCGCCAGCATTTATTGCGCCAGGCTGGAGCCGGCACGAATCTCGGTGCCGCCCTGCAAGCCGAAACACCATTAATTGAAGCCGCGTAAGCCATCATTTTTGACCAAACCGCTCAGCGGCGGTGCTCAACCGCTGAGCGGTCCTCCCAAACTTTCCTTATAAATAGGGGGGAGGCCGAGGCATTATGGCATCACTCATTCCCTCCTTCCTCCTTCATCATTTCATTCATTTTCCATACTTTCCTAAGCTAGGGTTAAGTAGGAAATTAGGGTTCAGAAGCTTTCCTTAACGGAAGTGCTGTCGGATTATCAAACGGTTGTGAACCGTGGTGAATGTGTGGAGGCATTTCACCTCTCTTTTCAACCAACCATTGCTCTAAACCCTTGTAAGTTGTAATCTATCCATGACAATGGATAGCTAACTTCTTCTTTGTTGGGATTTGATGTGTATTATTGCTTTTATGTATCCGTCTTAATTCATGATTATGACTCTATGATGTTCTATGATTTTTATGATTGATCTTACACCTAATGCTAACTTATGTTTGGTGCTTTGATTCTTAACTTGAGGTTTATTTGTTTAAGTGAAAGCTATCCTAAATAAACTACAAGTCAAGTTAAGTTCAATCTTACTATACTTTAAGTTTGATTCAACGTTTAAATGTTGTGGATGTAAGTTAACATCATTTAATCTGACCTAGATCAATTCATTTAGTTCTTAATCGCCTTAACTGGAAACCAAGAACTAATCGCTTTAACACCTGTATTACGTCAAGGGAACTTTGTTAAATTTGTGCAAGGAAACTGACAATTTAATAAAGGAACTTGTGATCTTAACATGCTCAAACGAGATGATTAAGTTAAGAACTGGTGGCGGAAAAATCAAATGAACTCATAGATCATGATAACTGAATTATTGGTTACATTGAAAGTAATATTACAATTCAAATCCCAACATATTTCTCTACTTGCCTAAACTTAAGTTCATTAATCGTTTTATATTTTATTTTATCGTTTCTTTATTAAATCTACTCAAACAAACCGATCATCTTTTATAAGCTTAACGTAGCATCAATCAAAGACTGTTGTTTCAATCACAATCTCTGTGGATATGATAATACCCGAATTTACTGCAATTGGATCCCTCGAGGATCTGAAAGCTTTAAAAAAGGATATTTTAAATTAACAAGAGTATAAACCTATTATGGTAAAAAGCTTTCATCAATGAACTCCGCGTACTTCTGAGTATCGGTCTCTCTCAGGGTTGGCACTACGTTCCTGGCTGCCGTAGTAGCGGCCATCAGGGACGTGGCGCGAGCCATCTCGCGTATAACATCTGCGAAGTCCCCATTATCTGGGGTGCGTCGTGTATGATCTCTCCTAGGAGGCATGATTGTCTATAGAGCACCTGCAACAACCCGAGGTGATCAATCTCAAGAAAAGTTAGTGCACACAAACAGTACATTTATCCTAGAAACAGTCTACACCGTTATCATGCTCGGAAGCATAGAGCAACTCAGTCATCAGGCTCACTTGGACCAAACTGCTTTGATACCAACTGTAACACCCTAGGTTAGCAGCTTATGCTTAAGTCATAATCTGCGTCCGCTAGGTTGCTATCTGCTGTGTGGGAGTACTGATAGTCCCTACCTTACTTCGAAAAATAATTAAGTTAACTGAAAATAAGGAACCATTTTTTTTCTTTTTAAACATAAGCTATTGTCATGCGTCAATCTAGAGCCATGCGTTTGAACTATTATGAGTCCCGTATAATCGTATCACAGATAAATGCGAGCGTCGTCTGTCATACAAGTACATACATAAACAGTAAAGTAAATACTACCAAGTGGGTCCAACAGTTAACATCATATATGTAAGAAAGTCATATATATACATATTATAGAGTCTTGTGAGAATCACATACTATACCAATACATCAAAAGGGACTATACATATCCTAGTCCGCACATACAGTCAGGGCTACAAAATAACATACATCAAAATACACATATAACTAGAGCTACTAGCAAAAAGATGTCGTCTGATGACAGGGTCTGGAATCAGGGCGGGTCAACTCTCTGACTCATCCTCGCTGGGGTCCTCCTCCGGATCCTCCTCCTTGTCTTCCTGCTCCGGCTCCTCTGGCTCGTCCTCCTCCTCCACAATCTCTATTGGATAATCCTCCTCGGGTGACGAGGGCAAAGGTATCTCTGGCTGTCAAAGTCGAACGGAGACTGGATCGACCTCCACGTCTTTCTCGTAGGGAGCAGGCTCGCCGTCAGCGGAAGTCTCTGGCTCTGGGGAAAACGGTGGTGCAACTCGGCGGGGTGTGGGACAGTTCACCACAAGCAATGACCACAGCTCCACCTCTTCCCCTGTCTCAGGGTCTACGGTCCTAAATCTATTGCGCAGGATCCGCCGCTTCTTCTGCGGGGTCGTCATCTATTTCGCCTGAAGCCATAAGTGAGTAGGGGTGAGAACAGTGGTTCTCAGTGGTTAACTATGAATAGAGGGGATCTGGTTACTCAATTATGCTTCCGGCCGTCCAGGAGATCTCTAAGTGTTCATGCATCTAGACATCCTACCAGTTATTTCTTGACTAAGTTCCTGGGCGGCTTTATCTAGTTACTAAGTGACGGGGATCTAATCTTTTTTACTAAGTTCTCGTGCTTTCTACCCTGGACTGTTCTGACACTACTACACATATATGTATGCCCAGTGACCTTGCCCCATGCGTTCCCTTCGAGCATGGTGACATGGTCGAGACATAGCCACATCTCAATCACATAGGTATGTATGCAAGGTGATCGTGTCCCATGCGTTCCCTTCGAGCCTGGTGACGTGATCGAGCCCCATGCGTTCCCTTTGAGCATGGTGACGTACACAATGCCTGCGTTCCCTTCGAGCCTGCTCTTGTGCAATATGCATGAACTTAACATTTTAATTAACCGGTATCATATGCATTCATTGTCCGCCTTCCTTTGGGCTAAGCCATGTAGGCACGATGGCCTTATTCATTCGTAATCATCATCATCATCATCATATGCACTTTTATCTTTCTGTACTATTCTGGTTCTTACGTCCATTATTATCTTTGTTCATTAACCTTAGTCATAGCATAGCCTCTAGTGATCTGTCCTCACGATGCATGCACGACTCGATACTCATGTTCTTATTCTCTGCACCCTTGGGTGGCTTAGAGTAATGCAAATGACATTATAAACTCATCCCATAAACTTCTATTGCTAAGTGCTTGTTGGAATATATATGGACCTTGAAAACCCCTCTAGGAAGCCACTCGGTAACCCCTAGGGAACCTCCGCAGAACCCACTCAGCAACTCTCCAGGGAACCACTCAACCATTCCAGGGAACCTCCGTGGAACCCACGCAGTTACTCTCCAGGGGACCACTCAGCACCGTCCCAGGTGTCCGCTCAACAACTTTCTAGACTCCTCTCAGCCACTCTCCGCGGAACCTCTAAGCACCATCCCAGGTGCCGCTCAACAATCCTCCAGACTACTCTCAGTCACTTTCCGTGAAACACTCAGTACCCGTCCAAGCACCGCTCAACGACTATCCAGACTCCTCTCAATCACTCTCGGGATCCTCCGTGGAACCCACTCCACACCACTCCTGGTGCCCACTCGGCACTCTTCACGTAACCCTCTCAGCTCTCCAGGGATCCTCCGCGGAACCCCATCAGCAACACTCCTGGTGCCCACTCCGCACTCTTTGCGTAACCCTCTCAGCTCTCCTAGGATCCTCCGCGGAACCCACTCAACACCATTTCTGGTGCCCACTCAGCAACTCCATGTAACCTCCCCAACACTTTAGGGATCCTCCGCGTAACCCCACTCAGCACCAATCTTGGTGCTGTGATACCAACTCTAGACTCCCCTCGGTCACTCGCCGCAAAACAACTCAGCACCAGCCCAGGCACCGCTCTATATCTTTCTACGGACTCCCCTTAGTCACTCTAGGGATCCTCCACAGACCTCGATCGGCGCTTACTCTCTGTTGCTTATTTTCTCTCATTTTCTCACATTCATCTCAACACACCCCATAACCCAGCGATACATAGCAACAACAAGAACATTCATGAATCATAAAACACGCGAAATAAAACCAACAGGTAACAGAATGTTTATTCTCATCAAATCTTTAACAACACATGCAAGATAATTTCACGCATAAAACGCATACCAGGTGCATTATATCACATACTCAAAATAACCATAAATAGATCACCAAGGAGGTGATTTCTGCATAGTTACCCACTTGTAGAAAACCTGGTGGTGGTGAGGGGAGCTTGGAGTGAAGTCCTACAAGCCTTGTTGTTTTCCAAAGCTTGAGCTTCTCCTTTCTCCAAGATGAAGACCTTTGAGCAAGGTGGAGGATGATGAGGTTGTTCCTCTTGACTTTGGGAGGAAGAAAATGAAACCAAGATGAGGAGACTTGAGGGCTGTGGTTTTCGGTTTGTGCAAGGTGGGAAGAGATGGAAAAGTGCTTGATCTCTTGAAGGTTTTGTGGTGTTCTTTGAGGTGTGGCTTAGTGTGTTGTTATGGAGAATGTGAGAAATGAGCTTTTGCTTAGAGTTTTGGGGCAAGAAAGTCTCCGTTCTGGGGCTGAACGTGACGGAAATGAATTGCATTTTAGGATTTAGTAAAATGTGCTGAATAGTAGAAGGCATGGACATAGGTGTGGCTAGTGATGGGATTTGGTTTAGTGTGTAAGACAAGTAAGGTGATGGGAATTTGGAAGCATGATTTTGGGGATTAATTTCTGGGCAAAAATATCTTCTCCTAGTCGTGCAGCCCTCACTCACAGCTGCTGAAATTTCATTTTCTCCCGGTTCCGGTTCGCTCGTGTTTTATCGCTCGCAGTCTCGGTGCGTCGCGCACAGTTGTCCGAAAAATATTCCGATTATACCGTCGCGATCCTCTAATTCCCCTCTACCTACGGGTATTAATATTTCAAGGTGTTTGTGGATTATTCTCCGGGAGATTATTTTCACTGACACCTTTTTCGCGTCAGAAAATTCTATCGGCGTACAGCGGCCGTTCGGTTGTCGGCCGAACTTCCTATCGCGACACGTCTTATTTCTTAGGGATATTCTACCTAATAATTACCCATCCTAACTCTCTAATCATGATTAGAAGATTAATTTAATAATTATGTTTACGATTATTTCTCTAAGGAAAAATCGGGATGTTACAACATGCATACTAACGTCCCTACTAATTATTATCTGTCCTAAAGTCCTGAACAACTTTATCTACATTGCTAAGTGATAGGGGAACTACTCTTTCTTACTAAGTTCTCGTGCTTGTTACTTTCCTTCGCATACTTACATAGCCGTCTCGAGCGTTCTCTTGACAGTAATTACATCATATTTACTTATCTTCTTATTTATTCATACTTCTATACATACATTCTTACATACATTACATACATACATTCATGCATCCATCACATACTCTAATTCTTTCTTTCTTTCTTTCTTTCTTTATTTCATACTTTACTCTTTATTTACTTTCCTCTTTCCTTACTTTCCTCTTTCTTGAGCCCTTCCACTCTTGTCGTCGTGGCCTCGACTACAACCTACTTGCATTCCTTATCGTTGACGACCCGGCATCGCTCTAACCGGTGTGGTAGCTAACCACGTAAAGCTCATAGGAGGAATGCATCGATCAATGATATGAACAACCACCCAACTGTTGGATGGTAAGGGGCCGGCCCTGGCAACGCGACCGAGTGTGGTACTCGATATCCCCATCATAGTATGTCCTCTGTTGACATTACTTAACTGGATACCCACACACCCCAGGTAGGTCCTCTGTTACCTACCTGCGATGGGCTTCCACCTTCCGCGTGCCCCCTCTTGACACCTCGGAAGTGAGCTGGTATCGTACCCCCACCTTAGCATGTCCTCTGTTGACATTGCTAGGTGTAGTAACCGAACACCTCCAGGTATGCCCTTGCGACACCACCTGTGGCGAGTTTCCATCTTCAGTATGCCCTTGCGACGCTACTAGAGTGGGATCGTTAGTTGGACTTATGTGACGTCACGTCCTATACCTATTCTCATCGCATTACATCATATCATTATCTTTTATTTCTCATAACATTTCTTTTCTTTTTTCCTCTCTTTCCACATAACATGGCATGGCTTCTTCCTTAAGGTTCATTTCAATTATAATCTTTACTCATTACTTGATTATCTCTAATCCTCTAAGAATACCTTAACATGCTGCATGGCATGCTAACATATTACTTCCATAAACATAATGCATGAAATCCTACCTATTACATCACATAGTTCATATATTTCAGTCCTATACATCATGTAAAACATAACTTGTTGGATTATGTGCCTCAAGACAGCTTCCATGAGACGTACAAGTCTTAGGCCTCTCAGCGAAACCTCATGTTCGCTTAGCGGTCTGAGCTTAATCCGCTAAGCGGGCAGAGCCTCATCGCTCAGCGGTCAAAGCTGTATCGCTCAACGGTGACTCATCTCGCTCAGCGGGCTGGGGCCCAGTTTTCAAAAATATCTTTCCATCCTCATCCTCATCCTTATCCTCAGTGACCTTCAGGCCGCTCAACAGATCCTCTGGCCGCTCAGCGCCCTAGATTTCACGTGCTAAAAACATGGCTTCCTGATGCACTCTGCTCAGCGGGTATTGGGCGAAACTGAACCGGATTGCATGATTTTCTTTCTTTCTTTTCCTCCCTTCTCATGGCCACTCCTTGAGGTTCTCACACATATTCTAACCATCAAAACCCTAGCTAGTCCAGGTCACAAGACCCTTCAGAATCATCTTCCAGTCCTAACCAAAGTTCTAGCATACATAAACATACATACATAGAAGCATACACACACACACATAAGCAAACACAATCACCAAAGAGGTAAGTAGCTAGAGTTACCCACTTCTTGGGGGCTGTCCAGTGGTGAGGAAGAGGCAGGGGAGTCGTCCTCCAAGCTTAGGGCACGATCCAAGCTGTCCGGCAGAGTTTCTTCGGCTAAATCACGGAGCACACGGACAGAGTTTCGGCTACGATAAGAATTTTCTCTAATTTTTTTTATTTATGGGCTGGCAATTTATAGCCAAGAGGCTGCCCTTAAAATTACCTTTTTGCCCCTATGCATAATTACAATTTTGCCCTTTTTATTTTCTTTAAAAATTAATTAATTAAAAAGATAATAGAAATGTCACAGCAATGAATAGTGTTTGAATTTTTTATTAATTTCCCTTTGAAGCTGAATTAAATCACGTGGGCTGCCATTTCTTGATTTTCTTCCGGTTCCGTTTCACTCGTGTTTTATCGCTCGCAGTGCCAATGCGTCGCGCACGGTCGTCTGAAAAATATTCTGCATGTACCGTCGCGATCCTCTAATTTCCTCCTGCATGGGAATATTGTTGGTTTAAGGCACTTGTAATTTTTTTTCCGGGGCAGTATTCTTTACAGATACTTTCGGCCCGTTTTCGCTTGCCGGTGTCTGAACCGGACCGTTCTGCTTTCTGCGGAATTTCCTAAAACCGTAACCCTAGGTTCCTTGGGAATTCTTAACCCTAAAACTCCTTCTCTAACCTTTCTAAATTGTCCTAGAATTTATTTTATTCAACTCATGAACTTTTCGCTAAGGGAAAATGCGGGATGTTACACTTTGTGCCAAAGATATGAAAATGTGCAATGTTTGGCTTTCTACCGTTGAACAACTCATATGGAGTTTTCTTTAGAAAAGGTCTAATAAGAACTCTATTAGAGACATAGCAAGCCGTGCTAACCGCATCTGCCCAAAAGTACTTAGGCAAATTTGTTTCACTAAGCATGGTTCTCGCTAGTTCTTCAAGAGATCTATTTTTCTTTTCTACAACTCCATTTTGTTGTGGGGTTCTAGGAGCGGAGAAATCATGAGAAATGCCATTTTCACTACAAAACTCTTCAAAGGATGCATTTTCAAATTCACCGCCATGATCACTTCGAATTGATGCAATTTTTAAAGATTTTTCATTTTCAACAGTTTTAGCAAATATTTTGAATGCATCAAAAGCATGATTTTTGTGTGATTAAACAAAGTCCATGTAAACTTAGAGTAGTCATCAACAATCACGAGACCATTATAGTTTCCTCCAAAACTTTTTGTCCGTGATAGACCAAACAAGTCTATATGGAGTAACTGAAGAGGTCTAGTAGTTGAGACAACATTCTTGGGTTTAAAGAAAACTTTGGTTTGTTTTCCTTTTTGACATGCATCACACAATCTATCTTTAATCAATTTAATCTTTGGTAAACCAATGACTAGATCATGCTTGATAAGTTTATTTAAGTGATCCATGTGAATGTGTGCTAATCGTTTATGCCATAGCCAACAATCATCATTTTTCTTTACCATAAGACATGTGTTTTTAGATGATATATCTTCTAATGAAATCATGAAAACCTTATTAATTTTGTATCCAGAAAATTTCACTTCTTGGGTTTTCTTATCTTTAACTACACATATATCATCTTCAAATCCAACTACATGGCCTTTGTCGCATAATTGGCTAATGCTAAGCAAACTATGACCTAGACCTTCAACATATAACACATTGTCAATGGTAGTTTGAGGAGGCGTACCTATTCTTCCAATGCCAATGATTTTGCCTCTTTCGTTGTTGCCGTATGTTACATAGCCTTTGTTTCTTGGAATAAGATATGAAAACTTCGTTTTGTCACCAGTCATATGTGAGGAACAACCACTATCAAGATACCATAAGTCACTTGCTGTCCTCATACATATCTGCAAAACAATTTAGAAATGAGTATAAGGTACCCAATTTGCTTTGGGTCCTTGCTTGTTAGAACCTTTCTCAACCCACTTGTTTTGACCATTTCGAACACCATATTTCTTAATATAGCATGCATTAGTGGTGTGTCCTTCTAAACAACAATAACTACACATATACCTTCTTTTAGGAATCAAATGAATTTTTCTTGGTAAATACTTATTTGAATTTGAAGCATAATAGTTATTAGGTTTAGAATTAATCTTTGAAGCAGGCACATGATAGTTGCTTTTTCTTGCTATATGCATTCTACTATCATTATGAATTTTAGGTTTAGATTGTGAAACATTTCTATTTGCATGCATATTTGGTTGTGGATTACTAGCCTTCACAAACAAGGTTTTATTAACAACATTTTGACCTTTCTGTGGAGTATAACCTAATCCACTTCTCTTTAGTACCTCTTTGCATGCTTAAAATATCTTCCAATCCATGTTTACCTTTTTCAAATTTGCATACAATTTATTGTAAATGATCAACTTTAGTTTCTAAAGATATACACTTCTTACAAGCATCTTGATTTTCTATCATAGATTTAATCAAATGTACTTATTCCTTCTTAGCATAGATTTTGAAAAAATTCAAACATATTTCCTATATGCATTCAAAGGCAATTTGTAAATCCTCATAGTAGAGTTTATCAGAACTAACCTAATCATTTTCATTGTCGGAATCATGAGTTGCCATTAATGCGATCTGAGCTTCTTCATCCTCAGATTCTGATGAAGAACTGATGTCGTTGTCTTCCCATGCCACATATGCTTTCTTGCCCTTCTTGTGTTTGTTGTCCACTTTGTCTCTGAATCCATTCTTCTTTCTTTGGATATTTGGACAATCAGACTTGATATGTCCGGGCTTTCCGCACTCAAAGCATGTGAATGTTTGAGAAGAGGATGAATCGTTCTTCTTTATGAATCTCTTATTTTGGCCAAATTCGCATGCCTTTCTTCTTGAAAATTTTTCCAAGATTCTTAACTAAGAAATTCATGTTTTCACAATCATCTTCTTCAGAATCTTCTTTATCAGAATCAATTTTTGCTTTTAAAGAAATCGACCTGTGTTTCTTCTTGTGTTGCTCATGTTGATCTAGGCGACTCAACTCCAATTCATGCTCTTGCAGTTTTCCGAATAGTGTTGCTAGAGTCATTTTGGATAGGCTCTTCTTTTCAGAGATTGCCGTTACTTTTGGTTGCCATATCCAAGTCAACGATCGTAGCACTTTTAGATTCAAATCTGTACCAGAATAAGCTTTGCCAAGAGCAGACAAATGATTAATTAGATGGGTAAATCTCTTTTGCATATCAAGGATTTTTTCTCCAGGAAGCATCCTAAACATCTCATATTCTTGAGAGAGAGTGTTTAATTTTGATCTCTTAACTTCGTCTGTACCCTCATGAGTGCCTTCTAGAGTATCCCAAATTTCTTTGGCTGATTTACATGAAGAGACTCTAAAGAATTCATCCATGCCTAGGGCAGAGGTTAGGTAATTCATGGCTTTAAGATTATATTGCACTTTCTTTTTCTCTTCATCATTCCAAGCACTCATGGGTTTAGGTTCACTCTCATTTTCATTGGTAAACATAGGAACAAACGAACCTTCTTCAATAGTTTTCCAAACTTCAAGATCTTGTGCTTTGATGAAGATCATCATTTTGATTTTCCAGAAATCATAATGATCCCCATTAAAACATGGTGGCCTATTTACATTCAACCCTTCACTCAACATAGGTCTTGAAGATGCCATCTTATGGATCTTTAGGAGTAAAACTTGCGCTCTAATGCCAATTGTAATTCTAGATAGCAACCTAAGAGGGGGATGAATTAGGTTTTTCTTATTTTTGAGTAATTTTTGTTCTTTGAAAAGGATAACTGATATGAAACCCTAATTCCCAAATTGTGATCAAGACCCAGTAATAAACCGAATAGATGTTAATGTTAAAGCAGGGGAAATGTAAATTGCTGAATGTAAAGAGTGTATGGATAAGAAAGATCACACCAGAGATTTATCCTGGTCCACCTTCAACCACCGAAGGCTACGTCCAGTCCCCTGTTCTAATTCAGGGATTTTTCCACAATGTAAACTTGTGTTGTGTACAACCTCACAACCGAGGCGCTTACACCGACAACTTCAAGAGAAAAGAGAACACAACCGTTCCCCTGGTTACACAATGCCCTCACCGAACACTACAGTGATGATCAAAAAACACACCGAAATTTTTAGGGGCAGGATTTTGGCTATAAATAGCCACCCCATATGCAGAAATTTGAAGAGAGAAATTCTCTCTAGAGCTAGGGGAAACTCTGCCCGTGTGCGCCGCTGTTACCCTGCAGAAACGCTGCCGGAAGTTTGGACCGTGCTCGAGGCTTGGAGGACTGCTCCCCCCACGCCTTTCTCATCACCGAACAGCCCCCCAAGGTGGGTAACTCTAGTTTACTCACCTCTTTGGTGGTTGTATGTGGCTATGTGTGTGTGTATGTTTCTATGCATGTATGTGTATGTATATTAGATGCTTGGTTAGGACTTAGGAAGATGATTCTGAAGGGTTCTGTGACCTGGATTAGATAGGTTTTGATAGTTAGAATATGTGTAAAAACCTCAAGAAGTAACCATGAGCAAAGGGGAAGAGAAAGGAAAGAAAATAAAGAATTCGATTTTCAGTTGCGTCAGTGACTGCTGAACGGCCCTTGGTACCGCTGAGTGGTCCCAATGCACCGCTGAGCGATCGGGCTCATATCGCTGAGCGACCCTAGGGTACCGCTGGGCGGTCTGAGACCTGAATTTGTTATGGATACTATCTTGAGGCACATAGTCTAACAATCAATGATTTAACTGTAATTGGTAACTGATGTAAATGCAGTATGTGCAGTATGTGAAATAATCTGTTAGCATTCCATGCATTATGATAAGATAATTTTAAGAGGACTAGAAGTAATTCTGCAATAAGTAAAGATTATGAATTGAACCATAGGGAACAAGTCATGTCATGCTGCAGGTACTGAAAGGAAAGAAATGCTGAAATGCTGTATGGAAAGAAATGCTGAAAAATTCTGAGAAACATGTACAGGCCGTGATCATGAGAGCCAAAGGATCCCACTTCAGTAGGTCAGAGGGGCATACTGAAGGTGGAAGCCCGCCACAGGTGGTTTCGATATGGCATGTAACGTCCCATATTTTTCCCCTCAGTAAAAGGTTCGTAAAAATAAATAAAATAATGTATAAATGAATTTAGGAAGAAGGAAAACATTATAAGTGTATCCCTTAGTGAGAATTCCCACACAACGGTTTATAGAGCCTTTTGTAGGAATTAACCTGTTGAGGTCAGTAGAAATTATGTTGTGGGGTATTTCCAAATTCTGCTGATACTCAAATGATTCCTCTCGACCTCTAGAGATGGATGAAAAACCTAAAGTATCGGTAAAACGGAAATCGATTCAGTGTCGGACGATTTCCGGACCAACCGGGAATTTTTCCGGATACCGAAAGTAACTGTAAGATACACTAATAAAATAATAATGTCCCAAATACCTCCACTGGACTCAACTATTAATAAGGGAAAATTAGTAGAGCGCGAGGGTATGTCCAGAGTACTTTCGGTCATCCGCACGCTTAAGCAAGCATCATCAAAATTAGACTGACAGGATTATGTTTATCCATAGTTGGATATTTACATAAAATATACTATTCTATAATATAATAATCCTAATGAATAGTAAAAATAATAATATAATAACATTAATATATAATATATATAATATAATATTAAAACTTATATAATATAATATATGTATATATGTATGGCGGTGGGGGGAAGCCCCTGACACCGAATGCATTTGGTTTCTTTTTCTTTGCCATTTGTTTTCATTTGCTTCCCCTGAAGCCTTATGCTTCATTTTCGATTTCTTTCCTTGCACCCACCTGACGCCTCTTTCTTATTTTCCTTCCCCTGAAGCTTTAAGCTTCGTTTCCTTATTTCTTTGCTGCTGTGCTTCCTTGTTTTCTTTCCTTGGTTGTCCATTCGTGCACTGCTGTGATGCTGCCGGACGCCGAAAAAATAGCAAGATCATCATGGAAGTGCTCAGGGAAATTTCCTCTTTGCTTCTACCATTTCCAAACTGGATTTGGAGGTGGGTAACTCTAGCTCTTCACCTCTTTGATGGTGGATGATTGATTATGTGATTATATGTGTGTGTGTGTGTGATTCTTTGAATACATGATTATGTATGTTAGGCCTTAGGGAGATGACTCTGAAGGGTCTTGTGACCTGGACTAGATAGGTTTATTATTTGTAGAATATGTGTGAAAGCTTAAGAAGGATCCATGGGTGAAAAGGGGAAAGAGTTAAAGTCGTTAAGCGGCACTTGGAGGGGTGCCGAGTGGTTCCGTGGAGAGTGGTTGAGAAACGTCTGTAGAGAGTTGTTAAGCGGCGCCTAGACTGGTGCTGAGTAGTTCCGCGGATAGGAAGAGGAGTCTGTAGTCGTTGAGCGGTGCCTGGGACGGGTGCTGATTGGTTCCGTAGAGAGTGATGAGAGGAGTCTAGTGGGTTATTGAGCAGCGCCTGAATGGGTGCTGAGTAGCTCCGCGGAAAATGATCACAAGGAGTCTGTAGGGAGTTGTTGAGCGACGCCTGAACTGGTGCTGATGAGTTCTGCGGAAAGTGATAAAGAGGAGTCCGAAGAGTTGATGAGCAGGCACCTGGGATGGTGCCGAGTGTTTCCGTGGAGAGTGACTGAGAGGAGCCTAGAAAGTTAATGAGCGGGTGCCTCGAGTTCCTGAGTGGGTTCCGCGGAGGTTCCCTAGTGTTGCCGAGTAGTTCCCTGGAGTTCCTGAGTGGGTTCTGCGGAGGTTCCCCGGAGAGTTTCTGAGCGGGTTCCGCGGAGATACCTGAAGTTGCTGTAAAGGTTACATAGAGAGTGCTGAGGGGGCCTTAGGGTACCACTGAGCAGCTTGAGACCAGAATGTTTATGGAACTCCACTTAAGGCACATACTCTGCTACTTAATACCATAGCTATGATTGATAATTGAAATGTATGCAGTATATGCCGTACGTGAATATGTGAAGTATATGCCGTAGATAAATCTGTGAATTACATGTAGAATGAGATATACTCTATAGCTTTCCATGCATTCATGATAAGCCACGTTTAAAGGATTAGAAATAACTCTGAGATAAGTAAAGATTCTAAAATGAACCATAGGAAACAAGTATGTCATGCTGCAGGTACAGAAAAGCCAGAAATGCTGAATTACTGCTGAACCATGCTGAATAAAAATGCTGAAAAGGGCCAATGCCTAATGCTGAAAAGGGCTAAATGCCCAATGCTGAAAAGGCCAAAGGCCAAATGCTGAAAAGGCCGTGACCACGAGAGCCAAATAACGAGCCCATTTCAGTAGGTCCGAGAGACATACTGAAGATGGAAGCCCGCCACAGGTGGTGTCGATATGGCATACCTGGAGGTGTGCGGTTACCACGCCTTTGCATTGTCGAAAGGGGGCAAGCTAAGGTGGGGGTACAATATCCACCCACTGTCGATGGGTCCCTAGGGGGCATACGGCAGGTGGAACCCCACCGCAGGGGTCAATAGAGGACCACCTGCAGGTGCGAGGTTATTCCGTCATACTAGTGTCAAGAGAGGGCACTATTATGGTGGGAATAACATACATTCCAAAAGCAGGTTATTCTGTTATGCAGGTCTATTCTGTTATGCATATGTTCATTCTGCTAGGCATGTATACCAAGTATGTTCATTCTGATGATTCTGCTATGTTCATTCCGATGATTCTGTTATGCATATTCTGAAGATTCTGTTATGCATGAGTATAGGTACTGTATGATTTCGCATTCTATTATGTGTGATAGATGTAGTGTATGATTCTGCTGTTATGCTGTCATGTCATTATCGTCAAGAGCACGCTCGAGACGGCGAGGTATGTACACGAAGTGTTAATCAGCACGAGAACGTAGTAAGCAAGAGTAGTTCCCATGTCACCCAGTAATGTAGATAAAGCCATTCAGAACTTAGGCCAGATAATAATCAGTAGGATGTTAGTATGTATGGACACTTAGAAATCTCTGAGCGGCCTAAAGTCCGACCCAATGAAACGCAAGATATAGGTACTAGAGTTATTTCCACTGAGAACCTACCGTTCTGGTGATGACTTCAGGAACAGGTGATGACTCATACTACGAGAATGATGCCGAACCGGTCAAGGAGCTATGAGGTGGTTAGAACCAGACAGGGACACCAGAGACAGCAGTAGTTATTACTCTGTTAGGGGTAAACTGGGAAATGCTACAGTTAGCCCTTGTAGGTTAATGTTATGTATGTAATGTTATGTATGTATGTATTGAACATGTTACGTGTATATTATTTATTATAATAACTACATGACTGTTCTGATGGACCAGATGGATGTATATTGTATGCTTTAGTATGATTAGACAGTTATCTACTAAGTCTAAGGGGTTTACCGCTTGCTATATTTGTTCTTTCTAACGCATGGCTCTATTTTATTAATTGATCGATACAAATGCAAAGTTTCAAAATTGGTCCCTATTTTCTTAAACAACTATTTTCGAAAGATAACAATGGACTAAGGTATTCCGACCAGATAGAAAACAACCTAGTGAGCATTGTTTACTACGTATGGGTAAACAGTTAGCTAGGGTGTTTCATGGCATACCTAGAGGTGTGCAGTTATCACGCCTAGAACGGTTGAAAGAGGGCAATGTTAGGTGGAGGTACAACATCCGCCCACTGCTGAGGTGTCGAGAGAGGGCACGCGGCAGGTGAAAGCCCACCGCAGGAAGGTCGAAAGAGGGCCTACCTGGGGGTGCGAGGTTATTCCATCATAGTACTGCCGAAAGAGGGCATTACTATGGTGGGAATAACATATATTCCAAAAAACCATGTTCAATCTGATATGCATGACAATATGAAATGTATGTATCTGATATTCTGTAATTACCGTCAAGAGAACGCTCGAGATGGCTATGTATGTATACGTAATGTTAACAAGCACGAGAACTTAGTAAGCAAGAGTAGTTCCCCCATCACCTAGTAACGTAGATAAAGCCGTTCAGGACCTTAGGACAGATAATAATCAGTAGGGATGTTAGTATGCATGTTCACTTAGAAAACACCTGAGCGGCCTGAAGTCCGACCAAGTATGACACGAGATCCAAGAGCTAAAATTAACTCCACTGAGAACCTACCATTCTCACCCCTACTGCCCTATGACTTCAGGAACATGTGATGACTCATACTACGAGGATGAGGCCAAACCGGCCGAGAAACTGCGAGGCGGTCAAGACCGGACAAGGACGCTAGAGCCAGCAGGAGCCAGTATTTTGTTAGGGGCAGACTGAGGAGGGTGACAGTTAGCCTTCACATTTTGAGGACATGTATTGTATATATTGAACATGTTACTTGTATATTACTTATTGTAATAATAACTATATGACTCTTTGTGGTGGACCAAATGGATGTACAGTTATGTTTTGCTATTACTAGACTGTTGATCGTTAAGCCTCGATGGCTCTATCGTTTGTAATAACTGTTCTTTCTGACGTATGGCTCCTATTTTATGCAATAATCTATATAATGGAAAAGTTTGAAAACGGTCCCTATTTTCCTAAACCAGTATTTTTCAGAAATTAATAACGGACTATAAGTATTCCCACCAGATAGTAAACAACCTAGTGAGCACTGTTTACTGCGTACGGGTAAACAGTTAGCTAGGGTATTTCATAAGCCCTGCGACAACCCTTCCTCATGATGCATGCACCTGTAGCTACACTGTTCTCATATGATTTCTCATTCTGAGGTTGCAAAGCAATGCAGATGGGGTGATGTAGGTCCCTGGGTTGATCTCAACCTCCCCTTCTTTATAGAGAAGTTTAGTTGGAACCCTTGGGTTCTTAGGCCGCTCAGCGCCATGCATTACCGTTCAGCGCCCAAGGCCGCTCAGCATCCCTATAACTATAGATAGCAACCTAAGAGGGGGGTGAATTAGGTTTCACTCAATTTTTATCGATTTCGGTTCTTTTGTGAAAGAGGATGAGTAAGAACCCTAATTCTTAGAGGAAGACCAGTAATCAGCAATAACTAGAATGATTAAGATTGATAATGCAGCGGAATAATAAATTGCTGAATATAAAGAGTGTAGGGATAAGAAAAATCACACTAGAGATTTATCCTGGTTCACCTTCAACCACCAAAGGCTACGTCTGTAACACCCTAGCTTAGCAGCTTATGCTTAAGTCATAATCTGCGTCTGCTAAGTTGTTATCTGCTGTGTGGGAATACTGGTAGGCCCTACTTTACTTCGAAAATAATTAAGTTAACTGAAAATAAGGACCCTTTTTTTTCTTACATAAATTGCTTTTACGCGTCAAAGTAGAGCCATGCGTGTGAACTATCATAAGTCCCATATAGTCGTATAATAGATAAATGCGGGTGTTGTCTGTCATACATGTACATACATAAATAGTGAAGTAAACAATACAATGGGGTCCGACAACCAATATCATATAGATCAAGGAGTCATATACATACATAGTATAAATGTAGCATAGATACATCAAAGAGCCACAGAATGGAATCCATCAAAATACACATATAACTAGAACTACTAGCAAAAGGTGGTGTCTGATGACAGGGTAGGAATGCAGTGCTGGTCAGGTCTCAGGCTCATCCTCACTGAACTCCTCCTCGGGGTCCTCCTCTGGATCCTCCTCCTCCGGCTCTGACTCCTCTGGCTCGTACACCGGCTCTGACTCCTCTGGCTCATACACCGGCTCTGGCTCGTCCTCCTCGTCATCCTCCTCCATGGCTATCAGAGGATACTCCTCCTCGGGTGAGGAAGGTACTGGTACATCCGGCGGGTCACGGGGACCATGGGATGGGCCTGCCTCGTGGCTGGGAGTGCAAGGTGCAAACTGACGGCGATAGTCTCTGGCTGTCCTCATCCGGGTCGTCTGCTGGTAAGCCTTGGGCGGTCGTAGCCTCACAGAAACTGGGTCAACCTCCACATCCTTCTCGTAAGGGATGGGCTCGCCGTCGGCTGAAGTCTCTGGCTCGGGAAGTACCGGTGGCGCGACTCGTCGAGGTGTGGGGCGGTTCACTACCAGCACTGACCATAACTCTGCCTCCTCCCTTGTCTCAGGGTCTACTGTCCTAAACCTGCTACGCAGGATCCGCCTCTTCCTCGGCGGGGACGTCATCTATCTCACCTGAAGCCATAAGTGAGTGGGGGTGAGAACGGTGGTTCTCAGTGGATAACTGTAGGGTCGTGGGGATCTGGTTACTCACTTATGCTTCGGCCGTCCAGGGATCTCTAAGTGATTCATGCATCTAGACATCCTACCAATTATTTCTTGCCTAAGTTCCTGGGCGGCTTTATCTAATTACTAGGTGATGGGGATCTAATCTTTCTTACTAAGTTATCGTGCTTCATCATTAGACTCTCGGTGCTACTATGACCGTCTCGTATGTGTCTCACGGACGGTTGACTCAACATGTACTCATAAGCATATATATATATATATATATATATATATACATACACATATATAATTAGATATAATCATACAGTTTATACAATTAGCAATTAAATATAATGCATGAGGGGATAGGGGTTCTCTTACGCGCCTGTGTCGCGTCCTTCTTCTTCGCTGCTGGATGCCCTCACCCCCTTGCTGACTGCGGGACCGTCGTCCCTTATACAGCCGCAACCTCTTGCAACCATTCAACTGATAGAATGGCGGGAGTGTACCCTGGCGATAGCACTGGCAGGCGAGGGCTCGCTTGTCCACGTCTGGGGGACAAGATCTCTCTTTTTCTTTCTCTGTCCACGTCTGGGGGACAGTCCTCCGCCACGTCTGGGGGCGTAGGTTGCTCACCACAACTGGGGGTGCGCCTGATGCCACGTCTGGGGGCATATCTGTTTCTCTTGATCCACGTCTGGGGGATCCTTTCGCCACGTCTGGGGGCGATACTTACACCACGTCTGGGGGTGTACTTACTCGTCTTTTAAATGTCATGACATAAAAGCGCAAGCGTTCCTTACTTTCTTTTCTCTCATCCGGGCGGAAACCCGCGTTCAGATCTTTATCTGCGTATCATAATCATAACCCAGTCCGTCTCGCACGGCTGGGGAGGGGCTTGTCAGGTATGACGTGCCAAGAGAGGGATTCCTATCACATAACTATGTCATAACTTCGGGCTACTCCAACCCTCTGTGGTCGGGGCCCGTCTTTAGACTTAACTGTTTCCCTAAATTATATTACCATCTTTGCACATTAATTTATTTAATTCTAGCGATCTATGGTTGCCCTAAGTCCTGTGGCAACACTGCCTCATGATGCATGCACTGCTTGGTACTCATAATCTATTCTTGTTCTCTGCACCCCTTGGGTGGCTCATAGTAATGCAAATGACATAATGCAACTGAATAAACAGGTACACATAACTGAATAAACTCATGTTTGTCACACCTAAAATCTTTTACCCGAAAAACCCATTTTTCGTTAGGATTTTTAATCATTCATTGACCGATGGACTCAAAGCTTGACCCTAAAGTTTTTCATAGTTCTAAACCCACTTTTTATGAAAACAAACCCAGATTTTTAATTTCATTACTTGAAATTACAGTTTTGCCCTTTTTGATCAAAAATCATTTTTTGCCCATAAAAACCGATTTTTCTTTGGAATTTTATTTCTCCATAACCCAATGGACCCAAGACTTGACCCTAAGGTTTTTAATACCTCTAAACCCATTTTTCATGTTAATAAACCCAGATTTTTAGTCCAAACACCTGAAATTACAGATTTGCCCTCTTTTGCTTAAAATACCATTTTTGTCCGAAAAACCGATTTTTCTTTGAAATTTTGTTTATCCATAACCCAATGGACTCAAGACTTGACCCTAAGGTTTTTGATACCTCTAAACCCATTTTTCATAAAAAGAAACCTAGATTTTTAGTCCAAACACCTGAAATTACAGATTTGCCCTTTTTGATCAAAATGCCATTTTTGCACATAAAAACCAATTTTCTTCAAAATTTTAGTTAACCACATTCCAATGGACTCAAGTCTTGACCCCAAGGTTTTTGATACCTCTAAACCCATTTTTCATAAAAAGAAACCCAGATTTTTATTCTAAATACCCAAAAATCCCGAAATGACCATTTTGCCCTTTTATGCCAAAAACCTCATTTTTGTTCTATGTCACCTTTTCTCAAACTCTTCCATGTACTTTCCACTCAAACATACATAGTTTCTCACATCATTTCAACCTCTAGCCATGCTCTAACTTTGCTTTACATTATCACATTATAACAAAATATTTCAAGGCATTAAGCATATAACACATAAACATAAAACACACATAAACATACAAAATCATTCATGAGCTCAAGAGCACTAAAGAATGAGTGAAAGCCTAAGTTACCCACTTCCAAAGAGTCCTTGGTTGGTGGTGTGAGTGTTGACAAGAAGCCTCCAAGGTGTTGGAGCACCACTTGCTTGCTTCCTTAAGAATGAGCTTGATGTGCTTGTGTTCTTGAGGAATGGCTTGAGTTTTCTAGAGAGAACAAGATGAGAGTTCTCCTCTAGATTTTTAGTGAAAGAAATGAGAATGAGATGAGGGAACTTGGGGCTTGTGGGGTTCGGTTTTTAGAGAAGAAAATGGTAGCAAGAATGCTTGTTTTTCCTTAGGAGCAATGTGGTGTTCTTGAAGCTTGCTAGAAGAATGGCTATGGAGTTTTGAAGGAGATGAAAAAATTTTAGAGAGAAATGAAAGAGAGGGTTCAGCCAAGGCTGATTTGAGGGAGAGAAATTTGATAATTTTGGAATTTAATTAAAAAAAGGTGAATAGTGGAAAGTATGGGCTATGATTTGATGAGGTATGGTGAATGACATTTTGGAAGCTTAATTTAAGGGATATTTTTGACCAAAAACTCTAAAAAAAACGTGCAGCCTTCTCTAATCAGCTGAGGAGATTTTAATTTCTCCCAGTCCCGGTTCGCTCGTGTTTTATCGCTCGCAGTCTCGGTGCGTCGCGCATGGTCGTCCGAAAAATATTCCGTTTGAACCGTCGTGATCCTCTAATTCCCACCTACCTAAGGGTATTAATGTTTGAAGGTGTTTGTGAATTTTTCTCCGGGGGATTATTTTCACGTACACCGTTTTGCGTGCCAAATTTCATCGGCGAACAACGGCGGTTCGGTTGTCCGTCGAACTTTCTACCGTGACACGTCCTATTTCTTAGGGATATTTTACCTAATAATTTCCCTTATTAATTCTCTAATCATGATTAGAAAATTTATTAAATATTTATGTTTACGGTTATTTCCCGATTGGTCCGGAAATCGGCTTTAGGCTTTGAAAAATTTGCCGGTCACGAAACCTCAACTTTGACTGCTACTTTTATGGGTTAAAGGTGATTCTTATGAATTAAAGGTAATAATTTAATTTTCTTACCTCCCTAATTAACCTATAATTATTTATTACGCTAATTATCCGTACAGTGAAAAAGTGGGATGTTACAACGTCCAGTCCCCTGTTCTGATTCAGGGATTTTTCCACTATGTAAAATGTGTTGTGTACAACCTTACAACCGAGGCACATACACAGACAACTTCAAGAGAACACAATTGTTCCCCTAGTTACACCCTCACCGAACACTACGGTGATAATCAGAAAACACACTGAACACTACGGTGTTTACAACAACAATTGAAATGTATGAAGAAGTAATTTTACAATGGCTTGACTCAATCCTCAAACTCAGGGATGGATAATCCTGAATAGAGAGAACAAATGATATAACAGTTAAGGCTCAATGCTTTCTGAGTTTTTTGGATTGAAAATGAACTTGGAAATTTATCAGAACATGTAAATGATTATGAAAGAATGTAGTTCTGGTGATTGTGATTTGTTCTGCACGAATTCTTCTTTATATAGGCAGAGGTGCCTGTTCATGAACCATTGCCAGAGCATACATTGCAAAACAACGCACTGTTTCATGAAAAACACACCCATTCGAGCATGTAATCAATTAACCAAGTGTGGTAATCGATTACACACATAAAAATTGCCAATTTTCAAATTCTTTGAGGTGGTAATCGATTACATCGAATTGGTAATCGATTACTCACATAAAATTTGAGATATTTTCAAATTTTCGTGTTGGTAATCAATTACTGCAAGTAGGTAATCGATTACTCATGTAGAAAATGTTTTCCAAGTGTTGAAAACCCTAGAAAAGTGTTGCTAAATGTTTTAGGGTTTTAGAAAACATGTTAGACTTGTTAAAATGTAAGCCTTATGAGCCATAAACCATAATATCATAAACTAGTGCTAACTATTAGAAACTAAGGTAAAAATACTTGAACCTTCAATATGATGATCGGTTGATCGTTGTAATTCATCAGTTGTGTCTTTGCCTTTTTTCTTGCTTTTTGTTGATGCGAGTTGTCTTCATCAAAACCTAGCCATCAAGGTCAGAGAGAGAACCTTCTTCACATGCTCCCCCTTTTTGATGATGACAAAACCATCTTGAAAATATTCAAACATTGATTGTAATGCTCTGTATTGCTCCCCCTGTGTAAAGGATGATCTGGCCTGCCTTGGATACTTTTTGAATTCTCCCCCTGTTTAAACAAAACCAAGCAATACCAAACAACTTTCTCCCCCTTTTTGACATCATCAAAAAGAAGAAAAAGGACAATAGAAGCAAACATCCAAAACACTATGTGTAGGGAACAATAAAAATTATAACACATAACATATTAAACAAGCAAACAAAACACAGCACAAGTATAGTAATTAGTTAAAGGGTTAATTATGTTTTTAGTCCCTGTAAAATTTGAAAGTTTGGTTTTAGTCCCTGTATGAAAGTTTTAGTCCCTGCAAAATTTAAAATTTTGGTTTTAGTCCTTGGAGCTAGATGGGAGTTGACTGTGCTGACGTGGACGCCTCATGCACTGACGCGGCGCGCCACGTGGGATGCCACGTGGCATAACCCCCAAAACCCAACCCATGACCCGTAACCCACCTGGCCCGACCCGTTTTTAAATTAAAATTAAAAAATAAATTTGCATTTCTCCCCAGCCCTCATTTACCCATCTGTGCCCCCAACCTGCCCTTTACCCAACCATTGCATATCTCNTCCTCTCCGCTGCCTAGCCGTCGAGCCCCATCCTAACCCAGCCCTCTCTCTCGAGCCTCGCAACCCCGCGATGCCGCTATGCCCTCGCCCTTGCCCTCGAGCCGCACTCCCGCGCCCTCGTCGCCTTGCCGCCCTGGAACTGATTGAAACAATGACCCACCCGCCACCCACCTCCAAATCTGTCGACTGGAACCGTGACCCACCCGCCACCCACCTCTGCATCAACAGCGTGACCCACCTCTTAGATCTGACTTTGGTTTCTCTCTTTTGTCTTTTCTTTTTTCAGATCTATTTGGTATGAGATCTCTGTTGGTTATGTGTTGGTTGTGATGGTGATGGAGTTGTGGTTATGGATGGTGTGAGGTTGACGACTTTTGGTTGTTATTCTTGGGTTTGGGAGGTGGTTTAGGTGGTGGTGAGGTTGATATGTTGGTGGAAGTGGTTGTTATGGGATGGTAGAGTCGAGATAGGATCCGCGAGGAGAGATGGGCTGCTCGCGAGACTCAAGAAAGAGGTGGGATGCTGGACGGTGGGGCGGCAAAGAGGAGCGACGGGGGTGGACAGCGGCGGCGGAGGGGGTGGGGTGAGTGGGTGGGGGCTCGAGAGAGGTGAGAGAAGGCCGGGGGCTATTTACAATTTTTTTTAATTTTAATTTAAAAACAGGTTGGGTCAGATGGGTCACGGGTCATGGGTTGGGTTTTGGGGGGTTATGACACGTGGCACACTGCGTCAGCGCAAGAGGCGTCCATGTCAGCACAGTCAACTCCCATCTAGCTCTAGGGACTAAAACCAAACTTTTAAATTTCGCAGGGACTAAAACATTCATATAGGGACTAAAACCAAACTTTCAAATTTTATAGGGACTAAAAACATAATTAACCCTTAGTTAAACCATAGAAAAACATAATCCAGAACGAAACAAAGTTACAAACCATAATTCCTAAACTATTACAAAGCAAAAACAACAACTAAAATCAAATGCCAGACTCATAAAACACACAAATGACAAGCTAAACAATCAATCATAGACACTTAAACAGATAATCAATCATAGAAAGTTTAATATATGTCTGTCTCATCTAAGATACCTAATTCTCGTCTAATTTTATAAAAGGCTTCTTTCGGCAAAGGTTTGGTCAATATATCAGCAAGCTGATCATGTGTGGCAACATAATCGAGTTCTACTTCCTTTTTCAAAACATGATCTCGGAGAAAGTGATGTCGAATGTCTCTGTGTTTCGTTCGAGAATGCATCACAGGATTCTTGGTTAAATTGATAGCACTTGCGTTATCACACTTTATGGGAATATAGCCAAGTTCTAGACCGAAGTCTTTTAATTGTTGCTTGAGCCACAAGACTTGTGCACAGCAACTAACGGTTGCAATGTACTCAGCCTCAGCAGTGCTTAGAGTGACACAAGCTTGTTTATTGCAAGACCAAGAAACTAGACCATTCCCTAAGATGTGACATGTACCATTAGTGCTTTTTTGCTCGGTTTTACAACCTGCAAAATCAGAATCAAAATAACCAATCAATCTGCAAATGCTTCCTTTTAGGAACCACAATCCAACATTGACAGTGCCTTTTAAGTATTTTAAAATACATTTCACAGCACTTAAATAAGATTCTTTTGGAGATGCTTGAAAGCGAACACATAAGCAAACGCTGAACATAATATCAGGCTGACTAACAGTTAGATATAATAAGGAGCCGATCATACCTCGATATTGTGTCACATCAATGGGCTTACCAGAGTCATCCTGATCCAGATAGGTGCTTGATCCTATTGGTGTTGCTATTGTCTTACAATCTTCCATCTTATACTTCTGCAACAATTCTTTACAAAATTTGGATTGGTTTATGAATGGTCTATTCTTGGTTTGCTTGATTTGCAGACCAAGAAAGAAATTCAACTTTCCCATCATGGACATCTCAAATTCTCCTTTCATGAGATCAGAAAATTCCTTACACAAAAGTTCATTAGTAAAACCAAATATAATGTCATCCACATCAATCTGAACTAATAAGGTACGACCTTTTGTTCTTTTAATGAAAATAGTAGTATCAACTTCACCTTTTTCGAAACCCTTGTAGCATAGAAATTTGCTCAATCGATCATACCAAGCTCTAGGAGCTTGTTTGAGGCCATAAAGTGCCTTCTTAAGCTTATATACATGAGAACGATTTTTAAAATCCTCAAACCCAGGGGGCTGACGAACGTAAACCTCCTCTTTTATATAACCGTTTAAGAATGCACTTTTGACATCCATTTGATATAATTGAAAATTTAATGAACATGCATATGCCAAAAGTAAACGTATAGCTTCTAACCTGGCCATCGGTGCATAAGTTTCATCATAGTCAATATCTTCTTCCTGATTGTATCCTTGAGCCACCAATCTTGCTTTGTTGCGAACTATGATGCCATTTTCATCGAGTTTGTTTCTGAACACCCACTTTGTACCAATGATTTGTTTATCTTTGGGTGCAGGTACGAGTTCCCATACCTCATTTCGTGTAAACTGATTAAGTTCTTCCTGCATGGCTAGAACCCAGTGTTCGTCTTTAAGTGCATCGTGTACTTTGGATGGCTCGATTTGTAACACAAATGCCATATGTAGGCAGGCATCATTGAGGTTTAATCTTGTTGTGACTCCTCTTGATATATCACCAATGATATTATCAATTGGGTGATCTATGTGCATTCTGCATTCCTTAGGTAGATTGTCCTGAACTTGCTCTTCGACTTGATCATTTACATTATTGTCTTCTCCTTGGATTTGTTCATCATTTCTTGGTAGAGGCTCTTCACTTTCATCATCATCAAGAGAAATAACTTTTTCCTCCTTGGATGGGTTAGTTTCATCAAACGATACATGAATTGATTCTTCAATATTATGAGTTCTTTTATTGAAGATACGATAAGCTTTGCTAGAAATTGAATATCCAAGAAATATACCTTCATCTGGTTTTGCATCGAACTTACCAAGGTTGTCTTTGTTGTTGTTCAGAACAAAACATTTTGCACCAAAGATGTGAAAATGTGCAATATTTGGTTTTCTACCCTTGAACAACTCATATGGAGTTTTCTTTAGACAAGGCCTAATGAGAACTCTATTAGAGACATAGCAAGCCGTGTTAACCGCATCTGTCCAAAAGTACTTAAGCAAATTGGTTTCATTAAGAAAGGTTCTTGCTAGTTCTTCAAGAGATCTATTTTTCCTTTCTACAACTCCATTTTGTTATGGGGTTCTAGGAGCGGACAAATTATGAGAAATGCCACTTTCAATACAAAACTCCTCAAAGTATGCATTTCAAATTCGCGACCATGATCACTTCTAATAGATGCAATTTTCAAAGATTTTTCATTTTTAACAATTTTAGCAAACCTCTTAAATGCATCAAAAGCATGATTTTTGTGTGATAAAAACAAAGTCCATGTAAACCTAGAGTAGTCATCAACAATTACAAGACCGTAATAGTTTCGTCCAAAACTTTTTGTCCTTGATGGTCCAAACAAGTCCATATGGAGTAACTGGAGAGGTCTAGTTATTGAGACAACATTGTTAGGTTTAAAGGAGACTTTGGTTTGTTTACCTTTTTGACATGATCACACAATCTATCTTTAATAAACTTAATTTTTGGTAAACCAATGACGAGATCATGCTTTATAAGTTTGTTTAGGTGATCCATATGAATGTGTGCTAAGCGTTTGTGCCATAACCAACATTCATCAATGTTTTTAACCATGAGACATGTAACATCCCACTTTTCCCTTAGCAAGGATTTCACCGGAAAATTACCAGTAGAAACTTTTCTGTTTAGTTTTTCAAAAATCTGAAGACACTTAAAAGACTCCCCTTGGTCCCTAGAATTTGACGAAAAAAGCAAACCATCGGAAAAACAGAGTTCTGCTTAGTTTCTTATGATTCCACAAACACTAGAACTATCCCGTTTGGCATCGTTTGGCCCCGTTTAGCCAGTAGAACTGAGCAATGGGTACCAGTCTTGGGAAACCATACCTTATGGGGGGAAAAGATTATAAAATCCCTAGAGTTAACCCCAAACTATTACTAGGAAACTTTGGCCACCGCTGAAATGTCAGCGGAATGGTCCCGTTCAGACACCGGTGAGAGATAACGGGTCAAAGGTATCTGTGAAGAATACTCCTCCGGAGAAAAATTCATAAATGCCTTGAATGAACCTTACTCTTAGGTAGAGGGAAATTAGAGGGTCGCGACTGTATAAGCGAAATATTTTTCGGACAACCGTGCGGGACGCACAGCACTGCGAGCGACCAAAAAGAGAGAAACGTGACCGGGTGGGACCCATATCTGAATTGAGCACGTGAGGACAACAGATTTTTGTAAAAAAATATTAAAATATGGGTCACTATTCATTGATTTGACTTGATGTGACCATATAATTATCCAAACCAATTAATTAATTAAGAAATTAAATTAAAAAGGGCAAAATGGTAATTTTGGCTAAAATTCTTGGACCAAACGCCCCCATCAGCTGCAGCCTCCCTCCCCTATAAATACCCCCTTCATTTCTCTCATTTTTCACAAATTCATAACTCTCCTGAAAACTCTGCCGCAAATTCGTTCGGTTCAGAAACTCTGCTGAAACACTGTCAGGAACTGGGAGGAACTTAACACTCAGGGAACCCTTATCTCCATAGTCATCTCTAATCTTCTCTAGGACTCTAAGAAGGTGGGTAATCCTAAGCTAGCTCACCTCCTTCGTGGCCTATGTGCTTACATGCTTATATGTTTCTATTATGTATTATGCTAGAAATGCTTGGTTAGGATAAGTAGATGACTTTGCTGTGATTTTCTATGTTTTTCTGAGTTAAACATGCTTGTATAGTGATGGTTGGAACCTGGGGTGAAGCCCAAGAAGTGGCCATGGAAAACGGTTTCAAAAACAAGAAAACAAAGGAGGAACTTTAGTCACGCCCAGGGCGCTGAGCGGCTCCATGAACCGCTGAGCAGCCTGGGAGATAATCTTTGCAAAATGATTTGAAAACTGATCTGTGACTAAGTTGACTTCAGGGACCGCTGAGTGGTAATTGTGTGTGCTGAGCGGTGCCAGTGGGTGCTGAGCGGTACCTGTGAGCGATGAGCGGTGCCAGTGAGCGCTGAGAAGCCTGAACCGTGGTTGCTTCATGGGGTTCGGTTTGTGAAAGTTTATGAAAGCAAGGCTATGAAAGGTATTTTATACTGCCTAGTTCCAACACTCCCATGCCCAAATGATTTATATTTAGATTATGCCATGATTATGTGATTATATGGTTATGTGTTAAGCAAGCATGCATCATGAGGATAGATCACTAGAGGTTGTTGTTCAATGAATGAGTAATGAATGAAGATGAGAATGAAATATAGGAACAAGAGCATGATGAGAAAGATAAATGTGCATATGAAAGAAATGAATGATGGCATGCATGATGTAATATCCCACTTTTTCCTTAGTAAGAATTTCACAGCAGAAATACCCATATAAGCCCTTATACGGGTTAACCGGGTAGAAACCTAAACCCTTAGGACAGACGTGTCTGTAGAAGATTTTCGGCTTAGTCTTTGGGAATTCCGATTTCACTCAAATTATCCCTTATGACCCTTAGGATTGGATTGTAAGTCCAGACTGTCGGAAAAACGGAGTTATGCTCAGTTTCGGACGATTCTGCAGACAATAGAACAACCCTGTTTTATCCCGTTTAGCCTGTAAAATTGAGCAGAGAGCCCCGAGTATCTCGAAACCCAATCGGTACCACGAAAAATTTTTAGACACCTTAGATTAGCCCCACAACCTCATTGGGAAGATTGGAAAGTAACGAAACTGCAAGTAGAATAACGGTCTGCAGTCACCCGGGCTCGACGAAGTGTTAAAGGTATCTGTGAAAAATACTCCTCCGGAGAAAAATTCACAAATGCCTTAAACCAATAATATTCCCATGTAGGGGGAAATTAAAGGATTGCGATGGTATAAGCGGAATATTTTTCGGACGACCGTGCGCGACGCACCGGCATTGCGAGCGATAAAACACGAGCAAAACGGGACCTGGAGGAGGTCAAAGATGGCAACCAGCACGTGGGGAATCAGATTGGCAAGGGAAAATATTAAAATATTCATTTACTATTCATTGATTTGACCCCTTAATTATCTTTTGAATTAATTAATTCTTAAAGAAAATAAAAAGGGCAAAATGGTAATTATTCTAAGGGGCAAAAAGGTAATTTTTAAGGGCAGATCTTTGGCTATAAATAGCCCTTCATTTTCAGAAAATTTGAAGAGAGAAATTCTCTCTGGAGCTAGCCGAAACTCTGCCAGTGTGCACTGCGGTTACCTTACAGAAACTCTACCGGAAGCTTGGATCGCGCTCAAGGCTTGGACGACTGCTTTCCCCCATCCTTCTCATCACCGAACAGCCCCCAAAGGTGGGTAACTCTAGCTTACTCACCATCCTTGGTGGTTGTTATGAGTTTATGTGTGTGTATGCTTCTATGTTTATGTATGTTTATGCATGCTAGAGCCTTGGCTAGGATAGGAAGATGATTCTGAAGGGTCTTGTGACCTGGACTAGCTAGGATTATGATGGTTGGAATATGTGTAAAAACCTCAAGGAGTGCCCATGAGAGAAGAGGAAAAGAAAGGGAAGAAAACTATGCATTCGGTTTCAGCCTCGCCCAGGTACCGCTGAGCGGTCCCAGGCGCCGCTGAGCGGAATACATCAGAGAGCAAGTTTTTGAAACGTGAACTCCAGGGCGCTGAGCAGCATGAAGGTCACTGAAGATAAGGATGGAAAGATATTTTTGAAGGATAAGGATGGAAAGATATTTTTGGAAACCGGGCTTCAGCCCGCTGAGCGAAATGAGTTACCGCTGAGCGATGAGGCTCTTACCGCTGAGCGGCCTCAGACCAGAACATCTTATGGAAGCTGTCTTGAGGCACATAGTCCAACAAGTTATGATTTAAATGATGTAGATGACTGAAGTATGTGAACTATGTGATGTAATATGTTAGAAGTTCATGCATTATGATTATTTGAGGTAATATGTTAGCATGCCATGCATCATGTTAAGGTACTTTTAGAGGATTAGAAGTTAATCAAGTAATGAGTAAAGAATATAAGTGGAAATGAACCTTAGGGAACAAGTCATGCCATGATATGTGCAAAGAGATGAAAGAAAAGAAGAAATGTTATGAGAAAGATAAGATGATGATATGATGAAATACTATGAAAAAGAAAGAAAAGAGGAAATGATATGAGAAAGAGAAAGAAAAGATGATGTTTGCTGTCAGTAGGTGGCTGGCAGCGGGCTCACTTTCCTGTCGATAGATGGCTGGCAGGAGACATGAATCGATTATGATGATGGATTTACCTTCCTGTCGGTAGGTGGCTGGCAGGAGGGGTCACTTCCCTGTCGGTAGGTGGCTGGTAGGGAAAGGGATAATGATGATTGTTGTCGGTAGGTGGCTGGCAGCGGATTCACTTTCCTATCGGTAGGTGGCTAACAGGAAAGGGGAATCAATGATGTACTACCTTCTTGTCAGTAGGTGACTGGCAGGAGAGGTCACTTCCCTGTCAGTAGGTGGCTGGAAGGGGAGGGGACGAGGAATGATTGTTGTCGGTAGGTGGCTGGCAGCGGATTCACTTTCCTGTCGGTAGCTTGCTTGCAAGAAAGTTGAATCAAACAAAGAAAAGAATATGAACGTATGAAAGTAAAGAAAGAGAAAAGTATGAAAGAAAGATGAAAGCATGAAAGTATGAAAGAAAGAAATAAAGAACTAAAGTATGTGATATGTGCATGAATGTATGTATGTAAGAATGTATGTATGACAGTATGAATAAGTAAGAAGATAAATAATATGATGTAAATACTGTCAAGAGAATGCTCGACACGGCTATGTAAGTATGCGCAGGAAAGTAACAAGCACGAGAACTTAGTAAGCAAGAGTAGTTCCCCTATCACTTAGTAAAGTAGATAAAGCTATTCATGACTTTAGGCCAGACAATAATCAGTAGGGATGTTAGTATGCATGTTCACTTAGAAATACCTGAACGGCCTGGAGTATAACTAAATGAACCACGAGACCTCAAAGCTACAGTTTCCACTGAGAACCTACTGTTCTCATCGCCACTACCTTGTGACTCCAGGTAGCCGGACGTGTACGCCGAGACGAAGCAGGTATCGGAAGACAAGCAGAGTTGTGGACGCCATAGCCAGTAGGAGCCAATATTTTGTTAGGGGCAACTGAACAGTGTTACAGTTGACCCTTGTATTTGGATGACATGTATTTATTGTATATATGGAATATGTTGCTTGCATATTACTTCTTGTAATAATAACTATGTGACTCTTGGTGATGGACCAAATGGATATATACAGTTTATGTTTTGCTATTAGTAAACTGTTGATCGTTAAGCCTCATTAGCTCTACCGTTTGTTATAATTGTTCTTTCTGACGTATGGCTCCTATTTTATGCGATAATATATACAATGAAAAAGTTTGAAATCGGTCCTTATTTTCTTAAACTAGTATTTTTCGGAAACTAATAATGGACTATAAGTATTCCTACCAGGTAGAAAACAACCTAGTGAGCATTGTTTACTACGTACGGGTAAACAGTTAGCTAGGGTGTTTCACATGACATGTGATGAAAGAATGAATGATGATATGGTCCGCTTCCGGCTTAGCCACGAGGGCGGCCCCTGGCCACCCGGTAAAGGGGTGGAGTCATGTGTCCTTGAGGAACAGGCAGAAAAGGCAGGTCGTACACTGCCATGCGGGTCGACGGGCCCGGGGTGTACGAGGGAGTATTGGGACAAGAATGGTTATGATGAACAATGACAGATACCCTGCACAATGGTTGCAGGATGAACAATGAAAGATACCCTGCATAAAGGTTGCGGGATGAACGAGTCTCATGCATTAATACCATGCCCCATCGGCATGATGACCCCTGCATAGATACCATGCTCAGAAATGTGCATGATGAAAGATACCATGCCCAAAGGTGTGCATGATGCCCCACCTAGTGCCTGGCAAGCATGGGGGAAGGATTCCCGCGCAACATATGCGTGATGACAAGTTGTGTCTGTCAGCATACATGTTTATGTGGTTATGTTACGACGATTACGAATAGAAAGCGCGAGAACCTAGATAAGAAAGACTAGTTCCCCTGATCACATAGTAACATAGATAAAGCTGTTCAGGACCCTAGGCCAAGATAATAATCAGTAGGATTTTAGTATGCATGCTCACGTAGAAGCACCTGAATGGCCTGGAGGATAACCGAGAAAATTAACGTTAGATAGTGCTGAGGAACCCCACTGAGGACCAAGAGTTCTCACCCCCACTTGGTTATGGATCTAGGTGGGCCTAGCGAGGAGATCGACCCAAGGTACACGTGGTAAGCGACAGAGAGCTGCAGTAGGTCGGAGCATGAGCAAAGTGAAGACAATCGTGCTATGGCAATAGTTGTTTTGTATTATGTTTTATTTCCTTTCAGACATTTTGTGTAAATATTTATTATTATGACAATGTGTAATATGTGGGACCTTGTATGTTATTATATATATATATGCACATATACTCTTGACGTTCTACTCTGGTTACTATTTCACTTATGCCCGACGTTAACGATTATTGTTATATGTTTTCTTAATCACGCACGACTCCTACTTTGTAAAATGATAATGCACACGAACGATTTTCAAATTGGTCCATATTTTCGCATAAGAACTATTTGCAAAGGTAAAGGTAAGGGTAAAAGTTAACCTGACACAACGCATAACAACCCTGTGAGCACTGCTTACTACCATGGAAGTGGGCAATTAGCAGGGGTGTTACATGACATGTGTTTTTAGATGATATTTCTTCTAATGATATCATAAAAACATTATTACAAACCTTATTAGATGATATCCTGAAAATTTTAATTCTTCGGTCTTCTTATCTTTTACCACACAAATATCATCTTCAAATCCAACTACAAAGCCTTTGTCACATAATTGACTTATACTAAGCAAACTGAAACACCCTTAGCTAGCTGCATACGCTCGAGCCGTACGCATTGCCCGCCAGGTTGTTTACTTTCTGGTGATCTTTCCCTTCTTTTTTTTTTTTTCAAAATTAACGATTATAAAAATAAAGACCCATTTTTTTTTTGTTCACACATACAATTCATAATGTAGGAGCCGTGAGTACGAAGAAGATACTATTACAAACGACAAGGCCTTTAGGCTCTATATATAGCGCATACATTACATATTAATGGGTCCATTACAGGCATACGCAGAAGTAATACAGTAGTAGAAGTTCAACACCCTAGCTAGTTGGCCTATGCTTAAGTCATAGGTTTCCCTGGCTAGGTAGTTGAATGCTGGGCTGTGAACTATTACTGTTCTAGGTTATCAACTGAAATTAGGGTTACTGAAAATACGGGCCGGTTCGAAACTCCCTTTGCAAATACATGTATGTAAAGAGTAATGAGCCTTGCGAGTAATACAACGAATAGCGGCATAACTAAAAGATAAGAGAGTACAAGCACATACCTTTAGCGTGGAGCTTCATTGGCGGAAGATACGCATAGGGGCCCGAATATACATAACACACCATTATATCATAGTACATAGGTTTTATACATAATCTCGTCAAGCGGATAATAATATACATACATCAGTGGCAATAATATACAAACGTAATAACTAAAAGCAAACTACGTACACGAGCGGCACTACTCGCTTTGTATACGCTACAAAACCCTATCCCTACACTCGGGTCCGGCTGGCCGCCACCTGTAACACCCTAGGTTAGCAACTTATGCTTAAGTCATAATTTGCGTCCGCTAGGTTGTTATCTGCTGTGTGGTAGTACTGATAGTCCCTACTTTGCTTTGGAAAATAATCAAGTTAACTGAAAATAAGGACCCATTTTTTTCTTTTTTTTTTTTAAACATAATCTATATGTCAATCTGGAGCCATGCGTGTGGACTATTTTGAGTCCTGTATAGTCGTACCACAGATAAATGCGTGCGTCATTTGTCGTACATGTACATACATAAACAGTAAAGTAAACAGTACCATGTGGGTCCAACAATCAATGTCATACATGCCAAGAAGTCATTCACATCCATATTGTAAATATAGCATGGATACATCAAAAGGCTACAGAATGGAATACATCAAAATACACATATAACTGGAACTACTAGCAAAAGGTGGCGTCTGATGACAGGGTCGGGATGTAGTGCTGGTCAGGTCTCGGGCTCGTCCTCGCTGAACTCCTCCTCTGGATCCTCCTCGGGGTCCTCCTCTGGATCCTCCTCCTCCGGCTCTGACTCCTCTGGCTCGTACACCGGCTCCGGCTCGTCCTCCTCGTCATCCTCCTCCATGGCTACCAAAGGATACTCCTCCTAGGGTGAGGAAGGCATTGGAACATCTGGCGGGTCTCGAGGGCCATAGGATGGACCTGCCTCGTGGCTGGGGGTGCGAGATACGAATTGATGGCGATAGTCTCTGGCCGTCCTCATCCGTGCCGTCTGCTGGTAAGCCTTGGGCAGTCGCAATCTCACAGAGACTGGGTCGACCTCCACGTCCTTCTCGTACGGAATGGGCTCGCCGTTGGCGGAAGTCTCTGGCTCAAGGAGTACTAGTGGCGCGACTCGACGAGGCGTGGGACGATTCACTACTAGCACTGACCAAAGCTCTGCCTCCTCCCTTGTCTCAGGGTCTATAGTCCTAAATCTGCTGCGCAAGATCCGCCTCTTCCTCGGCGGGAACGTCATCTATCTCGCTTGAAGCCATAAGTGAGTGGGGGTGAGAACAGTGGTTCTTAGTGGTGAACTATGACTAGGGCTCTGGTTACTCAATTATGCTCCGGCCGTCCAGGAGATCTCTAGTGTTCATGCATCTAGACATCCTACCAGTTATTTCTTGCCTAAGTTCTTGGGCGGCTTTATCTAGTTACTAGGTGACAGGGAACTAATCTTTCTTACTAAGTTCTCGTGCTTTCTATCCTCGACCGTTCTGACACTACTACTCATATCTGTATGCCCAGTGACCGTGCCCCATGCGTTCCTTATGAGCATGGTGGCATGGTCGAGGCATAACAACGCTTTCATCACATAGGTATGTATGCAAGGTGATCGTGTCCCATGCGTTCCTTATGAGCCTGGTGACGTGATCGAGCCCCATGCGTTCCTTATGAGCATGGTGACGTACACAATGCCTGCGTTCCTTATGAGCCTGCTCTTGTGCACTATGCATGAACTTCAACAATTTAAGTATCTGGTACCATATACTTTCTTTCTCTTACGCATACCGGCTCACCTGGGTTAGCGTCTTCTCATTCATCATATCTTATTATCATACGCACTTTATCTTTCTGTATTGTTCTGGTTCTTACGTTCATCGTTATCTTCATTCATTAATCTTGGCATAGCATAGTCTCTAGTGATCTATCCTCATGATGCATGCTCAACTAGACATTCATAGACTTGTTCGTTGCACCTTTCGGTGGCTCATAGTAAAAACACATGTCATTATAAACTTACTGCATAGACTTCTTCGTGCTAAGTACTTGTTGGGATATGGTGGACCTCGGAACCCTTCTTTGGAAACCACTCTGCTTGGCACCGCTGCTGACGCTAGCCAGAACTGTAGGAACCGGCTCAGCCGCTCTAGGGTACCTCCGCAGAACCCCAGTGGTCACTACTACTGGTACTCACTCGGTCTACTTTCCAGGGAGTCACTCATCACTCCAGGGAATCTACGCGGAACCGTCTCAGTACCACTCCTAGTGCCTACTTAACACTCTTCACGTAACCTTCTCGACTCTCCAGGGATCCTCCGCGGACCCATTCAACACAGTTTCTGGTGCTCACCCAACACTCTTCACGTAACCCTCTCAGTTTTCCAGGGATCCTCTGTGGAACCCTCTCAACACCATTTCTGGTGCTCACCCAACACTCTTCACGTAACCCTCAGTTTTCTAGGGATCCTCCGCGGAACCCTCTCAACACCATTTCTGGTGCCCACTCAGCAACTCCATGTAACTTCCTCAACTCTTGGGGATCCTCCGCGGAACCCCACTCACACCATTTCTGGTGTTTACTTGGCACACCCTCCAGGGAACTACTCTGCCACTCCAGGGGTCCTCCGTGGAACCCCTTCGGTCACCACTACTGACTCGCTCTTCAACTCTAGACCCCTCTCAGTACTCCTTTCGCGAAAAACTCGACGTCCAGCTCCTGGCTTATTTTCTCTCGTTCTCTTACACTCATCCCATGTTCACCCCACAGATTCCAATAGTACTCGAGCTACAACAGGACGTTCAAGAATCACGAAACAACATAAATATATTCAATATGCAACAGTAATAGTTGTACTCATGGCATTTCTAAATCTTTCTTACTCAAAACACACACACATAAAACATACAATAAACATCCCATAGACATGGGTGATGATACTAACCACCTGTAGAAAGCTTGGTGGTGGTGGTAGTGAAGTTTGAAGTGAAGTCCACAAGCCTTGTTGCCTCCCAAAGCTTGAGCTTCCTTTCTTCAAGGTGAGAACCTTGCACAATGAAGAGGATGATGTTGTTCCTCTTGGTAGTGGGTGTAAGAAAATGAAACTAAGATGAACAGACTTGAGGGCTGTGATTTTCGATTTTGTGGGAAGTGGAAGGAGAAGGAAATGTGCTTGAACTCTTGAAGGTTTGGTGGTGTGTTTGAAGAATGTGAGAAAAGCAAATGTCTCTTGGGGCTTTGGGGAGAGCTCTCGGTTTTGAGGGCTGATGGTGAGGGAGATTACTTGGTTTTTGGGTTTAATAAATGTGGTGAATAGTGGGAGGTATGGGCATAGGTATGGTGCATGATGTGATTAGGCTTTGAAGTGTAAGAAAAGTAATGGTGATGGACAGTTGGAAGCATGATTTTGGGGATTAGTTTTTGGGCAAAAATCTCGTCTCCTAATCCGTTCAGCCCACCCTCACAGCTACTGAAATTTCATTTTATTCCGATTCCGGTTCGCTCGTGTTTTATCGCTCGCAATGTCGGTGCGTCGCGCACGGTTGTCCGAAAAATATTCCGTTTTTACCGTCGCGATCCTCTAATCCTCCCCTACTTAAGAGTATTAATATTTAAGGATGTTTGTGAATTTTTCTCCGGAAGATTATTTTCACAGCCACCCTTTTCGCGTTAGAAAATTCTGTCGATGAACAGCGGCCGTTCGGTTGTCGGCTGAACTTCGTATCGCGACACATCTTACTTCCTAGGAATATTCTACTTGATAATTTCTCATTTTAATTCTCTAAGCATGATTAGAAAATTAATTTAATAATTATGTGTATGATTATTTTTCTAAGAAAATTCGGGATGTTACATTCCACGCCCCTTAGAAAAATTTCGCCCACGAAATTTAAATGAAGGTTCGGGCGTACCTTCGAACAGCTCGGGATAGGCTCGTCTCATATCTGCTTCCAGCTCCCACGTCTGGTCCTCACAAGCTCCATTTTCCCACACGACGCGTACCATCTTGACCTCTTTGTTCCTGGTCGTGCGAGTCTTTCGATCCACAATCCGTTGAGGCGTCATCGGTAGAGCGAGATCTTCTCTTGGTTGTACTTGGTTCGTCTCCAAGATGTGGTCGGGCGACGCGTGGTACTTCCTCAGTTGGGAGACGTGGAACACGTTATGGACATGCGCCAATTGTGGTGGAAGAGCTACTCGGTACGCAACTGGTCCAATACGCTCCAGAATCTGAAACGGCCCTATAAATCTGGGACTCAGTTTCTTGACCTGGAGGGACCTTCCAAGCCCTGTAGTTGGGGTGATCTTCAAAAACACATGTTCTCCTTCCTGAAATTCCAAGGGCTTTCTCCTGACGTCTACGTAGCTCTTCTGACGATCCTGTGCTGCCTGAATCCTCGCTCGGATTGTCTTGACCCATTCTTCGGCTTTCTTGATCTCGTCCGCAGTATAGTTCCAGAACTTTGCTCCTTCGTGCTAGGATAGTGGAGATTGGCATTTTCGACCATACAGAGCTTCAAAAGGAGCCATGCCAATACTCGCCTGATAACTGTTGTTGTACGAAAATTCGACCAAGGGCAACATCTCATCCCAATAGCCAGGTAAGTCCAGTGCACACGCCCGCAGCATGTCTTCCAAAACTTGGATAGTCCTCTCCGACTGTCCGTCGGTCTGTGGGTGATAGGCAGTGCTAAGGCATAGCTTCGTCCCGTAGGCTTTTTGGAATGCTGTCCAAAACCGTGAAGTGAATCGGGGGTCTCTGTCGGAGATAATCGATGATGGAATCCCATGCAGCTTCACTATCTCCTTGATGTAAATCCTCACCAACTTCTCTAAAGGATAGTTCATTCGCACCGGAATGAAATGTGCTGACTTGGTCAGGCGATTCACAACGACCCAAATAGCATATACCCCCTTAGTCGTCCGGGGCAATCCTGATACGAAGTCCATTGCTATGCCTTCCCACTTCCACTCCGGTATCTCTGGAGAGTAAGTAATCCATGCGGCTTCTGGTGTTCAATCTTCACCTTCTGACATGTCACACACCTCTCTACCCAATCTGCCACATCTCGCTTCATTCCCGGCCACCAGAACATCTGCTTCAAATCCTGGTACATCTTCGTCATTCTTGGGTGGATGATGAAATGACTTCTATGAGCCTCTTGAAGGATATCAGCATGTAGCCCTCCTTCATTTTGTACACAGAGGCGCTGATTAAACCGCAGGAGACCATTCGGGCCAAAGGCGGCTTCTTTCATCCTACCCGCTTGCACTGTCTTCACTAAATCTAGCCAGTCATCATTAGTGCAGTTTCGTTGTGCTTCCGCGATCCTGATCCGAAATTCACTGGTAACCTGAATCTTCCAAAATTGAATGCTAGTTGGCCGGCGGGTAAACCCCAAGTCGAGATCTCGAAAACTCTCGATCAGCTCCTGTTCCTTTATCATCAACCAAGCCGCATGCAGTGACTTCCTGCTCAAAGCATCGGCTACCATATTTGCTTTCCCTGGATGGTAGTTTAACCCAAAGTCATAATCCTTCAGGAATTCCATCCAGCGACACTGCCTCATGTTCAGCTCCTTCTGATTAAACAAGTATTTGAGGCTTTTGTGGTCCGAGAATACCTCGAAACATACTCCGTATAGATGATGTCTCCAGATCTTAAGAGCAAAAACCACAGCTGCAAGCTCTAGATCATGTGTCGGATAGTTTGCTTCGTGCGTCCTCAGCTGCCTAGAAGCAAATGCCACCACCTGACGGTTCTGCATGAGCATGCATCCCAATCCCATGCGGGAGGCATCACAGTACACCTCGTAGGGGGCTTGAGGGTCAGGTAGAATCAACACTGGGGTAGTCATCAAGTTCTCCTTCAGAATACAGAAACTCTGCTCACACTCCGGCATCCACACAAATGGTGCATTCTTCCTAGTCAGCTTGGTCAACGGCAGTGCGATATGTGAGAATCCCTTGATGAATCTCCTGTAGTACCCCGCAAAACCTAGAAAACTCCGAATCTCAGTGATAGTAATGGGCGTTCCCCATTAGTAAACCGCTTCTACCTTCCCTAGGTCCACCGCCACTCCCTGTTCTGATACAACGTGGCCCAGAAACTGCACCTCTTTTGCCCAGAATTCACACTTGAACAGCTTCGCGTACAACTTCTTTTTACTCAAGACCTCCAGCACGGTCCTCAAATGCCTTTCATGTTCCGCCTCGCTCTTCGAATATACCAGGATATCATCGATGAACACAATGACACACTGGTCCAGGTACTCCCGGAAGATGCGATGCATGTAATCCATGAATATGGCCGGGGCATTGGTCAACCCAAAAGCCATCACTGTGAATTCGTAGTGGCCATAACGTCAGCGGAAGGCTGTCTTCGGGATATCCTCGCCCTTCACACGAATCTGGTGATAACCGGACCTCAAATCTATCCGGGAAAACACCTTCGCTCCCCTCAACTGATCTATCAAGTCATCAATCCTGGGTAGCGGGTACTTATTCTTGACGGTCACCTTGTTTAGTTACCGGTAATCCACACACATCTGCATAGACCCGTCCTTTTTCTTAACAAACAGCACTGGGGCTCCCAAGGGGACGCGCTCGGGCGGATAAACTGCTTCTCCAACAGCTCCTCTAGTTGCCGCTTCAGCTCTTGCAGCTCTACTGGCGACATACGATACGTGAAACACCCTAGCTAACTGTTTACCCGTACGTAGTAAACAAAGCTCACTAGGTTGTTTACAGCTTTGGTGGGGTTACATCTAGCCCCTACTTTTAGCTTGGAAAATATTTCTTACTTAAAAAAATATGGACCATTTTGAAAATCCTTCGTGTGCACTATCATTTTATAAAGTAGAATCCGTGCGTGATTAAGATAGCGTATAAGGATACAAACGATAGAGTCCCAAGGGACTTAAGCAATAATTAATTACAAGGTGGCAGTGTTAGAGATCTTACAAGAAAATACATAAACATACAAGTATTTGGTCCATCACATAGTTGCACAGTCAAATAGTAATACATAATTATAAAGTCAAGTATACAAGTCATAATATATTTCCATATGAGCTAAGGGAGCACCTAATCCCTTAAGCTAATCTAAAACATGAAACAGAAGTCTTTGTCCGTCGCTTCCTCGGAATCCTCTGACGT
>QANU01027477.1:89541-108767 GCA_003254905.1 Nissolia schottii | reverse complement strand
TCGCATTTTTACTAACTGCTGCGCAAAGCGGGTTTCCATACTTTTCTTGTTTGTTATCCCTTTCCTCTATGCTTCATTCTTTGTGGGATTTTCCTTGATTATTATGTTTGTATCCATCTTTAAAATATATTTATAAATGCTACAAAAATTGGGAAATTCATTAGATAATTCATTAAAACATAAGCAAATAAGTGCCTTTTCATTAGGTCAAAATTGTATAAATTTGGCACTTATCAGTCTTCATTAAATGCTTGGCAGCTTTTTGCAGGGCGGCGCTGACGTGGCACGCGGCTATTGGCTGGCTCCAGCTGGCTCAATGATGGCGCCGGTGCAAGTGGCTTGCCGACGTACTTTCGCTGAGCGATACAAGTATCATCGCTGAGCGATTCTTCTCTAGGCGCTGAGCGATTAATTGTTCTTCGCTGAGCGATGATTCGCCAGAATCTTCTCTTTAAAGCTATTTTCCAACTCTACCCTTTTCCTCCATTCTTCATGGGATTATTCTTCATAAATTATGCTTGCATCCATTTTCCAAAATATATAATAAAACCTACAAAACATAGAGATTTTAATTAGATAATTCTTTTAAAATATATGAGAATAAGTGCCATTTTGAATGATGTAAATTGTGTATTTTGGGCACTTATCACACACCGGTTAGAGCGTTGTCGGGTCGACACGATAGGGAATAGAAGGAGGTTGTAGCCGAGGCCACAGTTACAAAGGTGAAAGGACTAAGCAGGACACAGCCACAGGGCGCGTAAGAGATACCCAGATTCCCCCCATGCAATATATAGTTACATGTATGACTGAATAAATGTATGTATGTATGTATGTATGCCATTATGTATTCAGGTATGTATGTATCTATATATGTTTATGCACTATGTATCGTCAAGGGAAGGTCCCGAGACGACAATTATGTCTGCAGCAGTAACATAAAGTTAACAAGCACGAAACCTAGGTAATGATAAGATTAGTAGCCTAATCACCTAGTAACCTAGATAAAGCTGCTCAGGGCCTAGGACGAAGAAAATAAACAGTAGGGGATAAGTATGCATGTACACCTAGATGATTCTCTGAGCGGCCTGGAGAGTACTCGAGGAATATAAAGCCACGTTAGAATATTACCCACTGAGAACCTACCGTTCTCATTCCCACTCATTTATGACTCCAGGAACTTATGATGACTCTTACTATGTCGATGCTGCTGAACCTGCTAAGGAACCATGAAGGGATTTCGGGAAGAATAAGTAGTATAATGAACAAATTAACTGTTGGTACTTATGTATTGTAATATTGATACCACTTTACTACTTTCTATGTATGTATGTGATGGACCCGCTGAACATGTAATATATAATATATGCACAATCTCGAGCCTAAGAGCCTTATCATTTGTAAAAATATTCCTTCGCACTCACGGCTCCTATGTTATGAAATTTCTGTACAAACGATGAAAAAAAATGGGTCCTTATTTTCTAGAACCACTAATTTTGAAAAGTATAAAGGAATCACCAGAGAGTAAACAACCTAGCGAGCATTGCGTACGGCTCGAGCGTATGCAGTCAACTAGGGGTGTTTCACGTTAATTATTGGCCACAAAAATGGCCAAGACACAAGGTCATACATGGCCAAGAGGGTGGCCACTTGGCCAAGTCAAAGTCCACTTGGTGAGTCACCATATGACTCATGAAAAGGACATGTATAATAAGACAAAATAAGGGCATTTTGAGAATTTTGTCCTAAGGGAAATATTGGAAAGGGGAATTTCGGCCCTAAGCCAATAAATACCCCCAAAATCTGAAAATTTAGGCAAAAATTAAGAAAACCTTGGCCAAGCTCTATCCGTCTAAACATTCAGCTGTTATACTGTCCAAACCCTAGCCCAGAGACTTTCCCTTGTAAGACCTAATCCAAGATTTCTAAACCCTAACCTCACAAACTCTTCTATCATCTTAGAGGACTCTCTTCTACATCTATTCTAAGGTTTAGAGATTGGGCATAACCAAGCCAGGTGGGATTCTGCACAAGCTAACGGCAGCAAGTGCATAAACGTGGATAAACCGACATAATCACTGTCTATGTGATTTAAGATGTATGATGATGTTTGTGATATGTTTTATGCTAGATATATCCGTGGTTAGGATGTCTTTTGTGTGACCTTGGTATATATATGTGGTTGATGATTGTCTGGATCTGTTGGTGTTGTCTGTAATTCTGTCAGAATTTGGAACGCCTAAGACAAAAATAAGCATATGACACGATTTTGAAGGGATCTGTATGCTGAGATTTTTATCATGAAAAACTAATGTTTTTTTGGATCCTACATGAAAAATTGAGTGGAGATGTCAAGTTTTATGATTTTTGGAGTCCCCGATGAATTTCTCAGCAAATAGGCAGAAAAATGGGGTTTTTAAGAAAAAGGGAAAAACGGGAATTTCAAGTCTTGGGACTAAAAAAATGGGTTTGTTTTTAGAAAATATGGGTTTAGAACTATCAAAAACCTTAAGGGCAAGTCTTGAGTCTCTTGGGTTTTTAAGAACAAAAATTCCAAAGTAAACAGGGCGTTTACGGGGGCTAAATGGTAACTTTGGAAAGAGGGGCAAAACTGGAATTTCGTGCAGTGGGGTTCATAATCTGAGTTTTTAGACATGAAAAATGATCTTAGGACTACGAAAAACCTTGGGGTAAGGTTTTGGACATCTCCGATTTATGGTTGCTAATCTCTGACAAAAACCAGACGCTTGTTTCGTTAATTGTGGATTTACCTTTGTTTATGTTCATGAAGATGTTGAGCATGAAGATGTGTTCTCTACATGTGTTAAAAATATGTATGTAACAAATACTATGTTAGTATTTGTGTATCTGACAGTGAATATATGATATGGACCAATGTTTGATACTATGTTTGATTGTTTACTATCTCTTTTTAGCTAAGCATGTTATGTTACTGCTCGTCTTACATGTTCTACGAATACGAGGCTCTACTTTGTACCATGAGGTATATAAAATAAAGTGTAAAATTGGTCTGTATTTTCTACGTAACGCTACTTTCAAACACTTACGTGGGACGAAGTACCATCCCAACCAAAGTAGATAACAACTTAGTGGGTGAGTTTGCGACTTAAGCGCAGACTAGCTAGATAGGATGTTTCACCGTCATGACAAGGACTGCCGTGCTTCTTGATCTCTCTTGGCCCCTAGCCTAGCCCCCTCTTTGTTGCTTAAAACAATGATCTAAAACTCAAGGAAAACACAGAGAGTTTCAGTAAGAAAAGCTTTGAGAAGGGAGGAAGAAGTCTGGAAAAGTGCTGAGCCTTGGCCTCTATTTATAGGCTGATTCCTCGAGGGCCGCTTGGCGGCCTCAGGGCACCACTGAGCGGCGCAACTTTCTTCAGAGTGAAGATTTTATCCTCTGAAAAGTGGCTTTGCTCTGCTCTAACATTATCCTGTCCTCGCTAAGCCGCGTGCAAAGTGCTGAGAGGTGTTAGGGTGGCTTCAGAGGTTGCAGGGTGGCTTGCAGAGGTTGCTTCGTCCTTAAGTTACTTCACTTTGAAGTAAAGGCTCGTTGAGTGGTCTAGTACCCCGTTGAGCGGTTTGGAACTTCGCTGAGCGGTATAGGACCTCACTAAGCAATCTGCTCTTCTGCTTCTCCTTTTGCTTTGTTATTCTTTTTCTTGCTCCTTGGGATTTTTATCTGTAAACTTCATCATTTTAGTCTATTGTATCCATCTTTTTCCTTTCACAAATTGTTGCAAAGTATGGGGAAATTGCCTTCGTAATATATAAAAATTAAAGCAAAAATGGTTATTATTGGATATGTAAAAATACTAAATTATGGTACTTAACAGTGTTCCAATGAACTATAGGCATGATGTAACATATTTTCAATTATTAATGTTGTATTTTAGTTATGGATTTTATGTAAGGATTTTAGGGAATGATTATTCAGTTCTGTTTGACGCAAAATAATTTCGAGGAACCTTTCGGCGCTTCCATAAACATATTTTTTTATGAGACAAGCGATTGAGGCGTTCTCAGGTGAAAAACATGGGTTGTAAATTGTACGAGTGAGTGAGAAGGATTGCGAGGAATAAATATGTATTAAAATTCAAATAGTGAGGTCGACTGGCGACCGAACTTACATAAAGATCCTAGCCTGAGCATAGGATTGCTCAACCCATTTTGAGCAACACCCTTTCATCTATGGCCCTCACATTCCGGCGTCCCTCTTAAAGGAGCCACGCATAATCTGGGCTACCCCTAAGAATGGGGAGAAAGAATATGGTTTCCATTCATGGCTTCGTAGGGTGGAAGCGGAGAAGGGTGCCTTCTGGAAGAAGACGGGGGATCTTTAGCTGTATCCAGATCTTTATAGGAAGAGCTGCACCTAGACATTTCCATGATTGGAGCAGCTCTCCAATTCTGGAACATCACAACAAATACCTTCCAAACTGCTTATGGGATGATTTCCCCAACCCTCTTTGAGGTTGCGGAGATCATGGGGCTTTCCCCCCTCGGGGAGGTGATTCATCTCGACATGAAGGTATCGCGACCCGCCTATGCTTTGGATTACTCATCGTTCACTTACAGCGCATTCGTGAGGAATAATATGGGTCGAGAAGGCGATACCACTAGTGATGCCGAACATGTTGCCTTTCTACATTATTGGCTTCAGAGTTGCGTCTTTTGTTCAAAGAGTTTGAAGATGTCAGGAAAGGGTTGCGACACTTCTCTTCTGGCAGTGATGTTGCACAAGGGGAGGAGGGTGTCTTTGGCTAAGCTCCTCTTGACCAATTTGTATGACGCCCTGTCAGATCCTGTAGCCAACATTCATGCGGCGATGTCCAAGATCGCTCTGTCCGGGCCGATTTGGCTTCTGCAATTATGGCTAAATGCCCTCTTCAAGAACCATCTTCAGGTTGATGGCGTCGACCCCCACGTTTATGACGAGGTTGCAGGGCCACTCCTCTACAAGGTGAAGGTTGTAAAACTAGACATTTACAAGTGAAACAATATCAGCTAAAAAAAAATTCCTTTTTTTGGATTATTTTATACGATAAACTTTGATATTGTTTTAAAATTGATTGGGTCTAATCAACGTCCCCTCACGAATTAACATATCAAGCAAGAGGTTAATTTGGATAGACTTTGGATACCATTTAATTGAGTGATCGTAATCAACCTAAAGTTTAGCTCTAAGGAGGAGGATTGTATGAGTATTAATTATAAAAGCTACTTTAGTCATATTTTTTAGCAGTATAAGATTTAAAGAATAATTTTATATCAAACTTTACAATTATAGTTTGGATATTTGCTCTTGAGAAATGTCTTCAGTTGGACATATATATTAGTCTATTAAGATGACTAATTTTACCCCCATTTTTCATAGATTATACCAAGAGTTTTCCTTTTTCAAGGAAGAATTTCATCCCATTTCTCATAAGCTATATTGAGATTTTTGTGATTTATTATTATTATTATTGTTTTTAACTCATCATTGCCAATGGTGATTTCATAATTTTTATTATTATTTTTTTAAATTGCTACTGGTACTGGTTCAAATTGCTTTTGCAAAGACCATATAATTTAGTAATTTTTAATAAAAAAAATATAATTTAGTAAAAAAAAATTCAAAAACACCATAATCTGCTATTTTCTTTATCATTTTACTTGACATAAGTTTTTAAGCCCTTTTGTGTAAAGGGCTGTTACTCAAATTATAGACCAAACAAGCAGATGGTTAAGTGACAGATGAAAAAATGTTACCAAAAAAATATGAAAAGAAAAAAGTAGAACAAAAATTTATTGTTACAGGGACAATAGTCAACATATTTGATGTGATTTTTTTTTACGTGACATATTATAAGAGAAATGTTATTTGTATTTATTTTTTGTAAGATGTCGTATCAACTTACAATTTATCTATTATTAGATAAAATTTTAACATAACTTATATTTTATCGAGATCTCATCTAACGGTGAATGAGTTGTGGATTGACAGGATAAAAATCAAAATATTTCTATAATGATAATAAGCGGACAATGTTTTATGTGTTAATATTAGATTAGCAGCTAATTAATTAGAAATGTCATATTTGTAAATAATTGTTAGACGTATATATTTTACAAGGATATCATGAATTATCATATATTTAGTGGCCTATATATTTTTTGTTATATATATTATTGGAATAAGAGGGAAAATGATGAAATGAATGTTAAACTTGATTAGTTACTGAACTCGGTTGGCTTATATACAAGAGAAAATTAACAAACTATGGTTATTATGCTAACCACCGTATCTAACCTGATAACTAACTACAATTGTAAATTAACTACACAGAATAAAATAGTTTATTCTAACTCCTACACTTTCCCACTAGATGAGATGTGAATATACTTTTCACATTCATCTTGGATAAGAAGTATCTAAAGGGATTAAGGGGTAAGGGCTTAGTAAGGAGATCAGCCTGCTGGTGTTGAGAACGCACATGCGTGAGCTCGAGAAAGTCATCTGCAACTTTTTCACGCACAAAGTGAAGATCTATATATCTCAATGTGCTTAGTTTAGTTCGTTCGTTCGTGATAGATTGGGTTATAAGCAATGTGGATTGTGGCTTAGCTATCGCAGTAAACAAAAGCAACAGAGATATGTACGTCAAAATCTGTGAGCAAAGACTTGACCCATACAAGTTCATTGGTCACAATAGCTAAAGACCGATATTCTGCCTCCACAGAGGAACGCGACACAGTCTGTTGCTTCTTCCATTTCCACGAAACAAAAGCATCACCGAGGAATACACATTGCCCAAAAATAGAAATTCGTGTGTCTGAACACGCTGCCTAGTCAGTATCTGCATATGCTCGAAAGTGAAGAGTATTGTTCGAAGGGAAAAAGATTCCCTGACTGGGGGACTGCTTGACGAATCGCAAAAGGCAATGTGTTGCATATAAATGAGGAACACAGGGTTTTTACACAAATTGGCTCAGACGGTTCACAGGATAAGCAAGGTCTGGCCGTGGCGATGATACTTTGTAGCATCTGTAAGCAAATCACCATTAGATGCTTTCAGTTTGGAGTATCGTTCCATAGGAAGAAAAGCTAGTTTTGCTGCTAAAAAGCCAGTGTTTTCTAACAAGGACAAAGCATATTTCTATTGTGAAAGGGAGATGTCATCTTTGTTATGGGAGATTTCGAGACCAAGGAACAAGTATTTCAGAGATCCCAAGTCTTTCACCTTGAACTTGCTGCGAAGAAATTCCTTAGCTGGATCAAGCAAGGAAGAATCAAAGCCTACAATTATGAGATCGTCAACATAAACAATTAAGGAGAACCAAGAAGGAGGCATTATAGCCAATGTTTGCAGTTTTCCTCTGCTCTCTCAACTCACGTAGCATAAATATATGAATTTTGCTCACAAGTATTTTAAAGTACTTATTAATAAAACATAAGTAATAATTTTATATTAAAAAAATAAAATTTATATCTTTTTAATGATATTCAATACTTTAAAACTTTAACTTTTTTATTTTGGCTTCTTTAATCAATGCCTNTAATTCACATTACATTTATAACTGAAATTAAAATGCTTTTAAATACTACAATAGTGTACATATATGAGTCTCCATTATGACACAGATTTCAAAAACATTTTTACTCAAATAAAGACAATTTCAAATTTAAATCAAATCATATTTTTTCATTAAATTAAATTTAAATCAAATCAAATTTGGGATGATAATGTAACTAAAAATTAAAAGAAAAAATCAAATTTGAAGCAAGCATAAAATCAAATTTCCTTATTCGATTTTATTACGCGTGGTTGATCATGGACTCTAAGAAACTGATGTAATTGGTTTTATTTCTCGTCACACTAAAATCTTTACTAACTCCCTAATTTTTTTTAACTTAAAAAAAATTAAACCTTGGTACACACTACTAATAAGCATGCACCTCTATTTATAAATATGATTTTAAACATATTACACAGGAATAATTTAAATTTACTCCTACAGGAGTCAATTTAAATTGATTTTTGTTTAAAAAAGGTTAAATGGAAGTCGATTTAAATCGATTTTCAATTAAAAAAAAAATCTAAGTTACACCCTTTAGAAGAAAAATGATTCATTTTGAGAACAACTTCGTAATTGGTTCATTTGAGGAATAGGCATATTTTTCATGTTTTCCATGTTTTATTTCCAACATAAGTCCTCTTAAGGCTGCTGAGCGTTATGGAATCTGATATAAAACTTCATAAATCTTATGAACATTACGGAATCCTAATAGCTCACACTTAGGATATAAAAGGAGTTTCTTGCTACTCCATAAGATATGTTCTCATACCATTATCATCTCATATCACTCATACATTAACTTGACATCAAAGTGATTTTTGCAGATACCACCCTCGCCGGAGCATCAATCAAACCACCATGTAACACCATCTCGAGAGTTCTTGTGCCTTGCACGAGGTAAGAGTTACAAGTTATTTCAATTCGTATGAAGTGCTCGTAACAGGTATCAACATAAAGAATATAGGTATCAACATATTCTCTTTCCAAATATCAATATAACAGACATAGGTATCAATATATTATAAAGGTATATCAATGTTTATAAAAGAAAGTATCAACGTTCTTTTTTTACTTAATATTCTTTCTGTTTTAAAATAATTGTCCACTTTTTCTTTTATGCGAATATTAAAAAAATGATTAAAAATTATGGATTATAAAAAAAAATATTTTACTTAATTATCTTTATTTATAATAAGTGATTAAAATTATTATAGTACATAAATATAAAAATAATTTACTTATTAAGAATATATTTAAAAAATAATAATTAATAACGTCCAAACTTAATAAATTAACAAACACTTAATTGTAAATAAATGTTCGGCGTATCACGCTGCCTTTGTGATCATTCCCTGTGCAACCATATTAAATACCCCGTGTATCACGATCACTTCTATTTATGCATAAAATAATGAGGACTAATAAGTCGTGTAGACGAGACTAGAAGTAAAGTTGTTTTGCCTGGCCTCCAACACCACACTATCTTTGTCGGCTTATTAAATTAATTAAGCATTTCCTTTTTCAAGCAATTCGCATGGCTTCCAACTCCATCATCAAAATCCACGAGCAATGCATCGTTGCTCCTCCACCCGCAGCAACCCAATCATCTCTTCCTCTCACCTTCTTCGACCTGATGTGGCTTAGGATCTTCCCAATTGAGTACGTTTTCTCCTACACTCTTCACTCCGACGACCCATCTTTCTTCTTCGAGCAAGTGGTTCCGAAGCTCAAAACCTCACTCTCCCTCGCCCTCCAACACTTCCTCCCTCTCGCCGGCAACATAGTCTGGCCTTCTGATTCCGCGAAGCCGTTCGTCCAGTTCGACCCCGCCGCGGGCGACGGCGTTTCGCTTGTCATAGCAGAATCCAGTGCAGACTTCAAGGATATTCTGGACAATTCACCCCGCGACGCCTTGGAAGTTCGCTCCTTGTTACCCCACTTGGAATCATCAGATTCTCATTCTGCCGTTGTCTCCCTTCAGATCACACTCTTCCCAAACAGCGGGTTCAGCATCGGCGTAAGCGCTTCCCACGCTGTCATTGACGCCAAGTCTTTAACCATGTTCATCAAGGCATGGGCGTCACAATGTGAAGTCAATGAGTCTTTATCTCCTTCTGTGGTTCCCCAGTTCGAAGCGCCTCTCTTTGACAGGGATGTCATCCAAGACCCGAACGACCGCGCCGCTTTGTACGCCAGCGCCGGCGGGCGGAGCTTGAAGATGGAACCGTACTTTCAGCTGAAGGTGGAGGTGGATCCGGTAAGAGCCACGTTCGTGATGACACGAGCAGATTTGGAGAAGGTGAAGAAGGATGTACTGTCGAAGTGGGAAGTGGTCGGAGAATTAGATTCCACATCGAAGCCACCAACTACTCTATCAACCTTTGTCGTCATGAGCGGGTACGTTTTAGTCTGCATTGCCAAAGCCATACACGGAGTCGACTCCGAGAGGAGTAAGTTCGGTTTTGGAATCTCAGTGGATTGTAGGAGCAGGTTAGAGCCGCCCGTGCCTTACAACTATATTGGCAACTGTATATCGGCGCATTTTGTAGACGTAGAGCCAACCGACTTCATAAAGGAAGACGGGGTTGTCGTTGTTGCCAAGAGCATCCATGACAAAATAAAGAAGGTGAACGAAGGGATTATTAAGGCAGCGGATTCAGGGTTTGCTAGGTATGCGTCTTTGGTAAGCAGAGGAGTTGAGATGATGTCTGTGTCGGGTTCAAACAGGTTTGACATGTATGGGGTTGATTTTGGTTGGGGGAGGCCTGAGAAGGTGGAGATGTTGTCGGTGGATAGAAACATTCTGGTTGCCTTGATAGAGAGCAAGGATGGGAATGGAGTTGAACTAGGGATTGTTCTCAACAAGCGTGTGATGGATCGCTTTACGACTTTGTTTCATGCTGGACTACGCGATGATTGATAGATGAGTTGTGTAATATTATCTCATTTGGTAGGCAATAATATTATGCCTGTGGTGTGTGATATAGGCCATATTTGTAAAGAGTTCTGCTACACGTACACCAAAAACCATACACCATACATACACCAAGTACTTATATACATAAAGTTTGTGTTTTAACTCATATAATGTTTGTGCACTTAATTAAGTATAGTTGAGAGTATCATTTACAAGTTTGTAATGTTTGTGCACTCGTGAAAATAAAGTTTGTGCATTAATAATGGTGTATGTATGGGTGTATGAAATTGGGTGTACATGTAGCATTTTTGATTTGTAAAACATGAGTTAAGGATATTAATCAGCAATGATGAATTAAACTAAAAGCATAAACACTTGTCTCTAGTGTGGTCATCAAGGGTTTGACATAGGGTGGTGTCATAAAATACGCCCTGAGTAGATCGATCCACAAAGAGACAAGAAGGGGAACTATGAGGGATTATGAATTGGAGAGTTTTGGACCTTGTCCCACATCCTAAAGATGTCATAGGATCCATTCCAAGGCCTTTTGGCCAGCTGTTAGGACTTAGGAAGCAAGAACTGACATCATTCAACAGCCCTCAGACTATGGTTTCAGAGGCTGACCTGTTGAGAGTGTAACAAGCAACCCTAACCTTATACTATTTAGATACCCTTCACAACAACCTAGGAGGGAGAGACAAAAAGTATGTTTGTTCATACTAGGTAGTTTAAGTGTGAGATTTGCTCTGAGGTAAGACTTGAGAGTGACATATCTTAGCTAAAGCTGCAAGCACAAGGACCCACGCACCAGAGGGCCTTGTCCTGTAGCCTGAAAGCGACATGTCAAAAAACAAGACCTAAGGAAGCCAAACGAAACCCTGGGAACGAGAGAGGGGGTAAGAAAAGAGGGAAAATCAGATAAAAAGGTAAGAGAATCAAGAGAGAAACAGATAGATGGAGGGAACACACACTAAGCATAAGCAACCCAAAAATAGAGAATCCCGGACTACAGGGCGTATCCGAAAAACATCATAATCTTTTGCTCTCAAGCCTATCAGCTGAAGCCACCCATAACAAGGGCTTGGAGTGGAGGACAAGATTGTCCACCGCTCACAATCCAACACTCATAACCCCTATTTTCCTTTCCTTCCATTCTTTTTTCCTTCCTCAAGTCTCAAAACAAGCTTACGAATCCATAATCTCTCATTTTCTCATCTTCATTTTATGTTTTAAATTTGTTTATCAAAACGATTTAAATCATTGGTGTCCCCCCTGGGTTTGAGCTTCGAGGAAGCATGGAAGGAATAGCACTGTCGATTATGCCACGGACACTGAACCTCAACTTAGAGGATTTTCCTCTAGAGGACAGTGAGGGCATTCAGTTCACGGATCTGGGAACGAGAGCCCAGAACCAAGGGCCAATGCACATACTAGGCGTTGTTGTCACTCTAGCAGTGGTTCAGTCAGGCACAGGCCAGGAAAGTGAGGCGAATAGAGAAAATGCTGCAGGCGAAGAGTAAAACGTAACTGCTAACTTGCTAACACACCTGGAGAAGTTGCTACACGCTGTACACCCCTAAAAGCAAGTCACAATCTCAGCTCACAGATGAAAAAATGTTACCGAAAAAATATGAAAAAAAAAGTAGAATAATAATTTATTGTTAGAGGGACAATAGTCAACATATTTGATGTGATTTTTTTTACGTGACATATTATAAGAGAAATGTTATTTGTATTTATTTTTTGTAGGATGTCGTATCAACTTACAACCGATCTATTATTAGATACAATTTTAAAATGTTAATAAAGACAATTGTCTAAAATGTTAATAACTTTTCCTTACTTTTAAAATTTTTCCAAGATTAAGAAAAATCAAACTAGACATCGAACCGGTCAAGGTAGGGTTCAAAGGTTCAGAGATTCAACCGGTTGAACTAGGGGTTCAACTGGGATGGGTGTGTGTGTGTGTATACATATTATTTATATGTGTATATATATATATATATATGATTAAATATTTGCTATATAATAAATAAAAATCACATTTTATATAGTATTTATACATTATTAATGTTGTGAAGGTATGTATTTCAACAAAATATGTAATTATTATTAAAATCAATAAAAAAATATAAATTTTTAAAAAATGTTTATTTTTAAAAAGAGTGCACTTTAAAACAAAGATCGGTCTCATTCACCGGTTCCCACCAATTCTTGTGCCAAGTGGTTTTTAGATGAAAACTGAATCGGACAGGGGTTTAATTCCTGATTCAACTGGCCGGTCTAGTCCGATCATCAAAATCATGAATTTTTTAATCATTTTTTTAACATCCGCGCATAACTCAAAGTGGATAAGTAAAAAAAAATGGAAGGAGTAATTTATTTTGTAAAGTTAATTAGAAATCAAGTTGGGCTTGTTTATTAGAGCCCTTTAAAAATAGAGTTGGGCCAAAATGATTAACAAGCGTTCTTGGGTCTGAATTAGCTGCCATCCATCACAAGCATTCCAAACTGAAGGTGTTTTTGGACCCAAAGGGATCTGAGAGGTTTATTTGTTTGCCCAGAAATGAAAAATTAGATTGAAAATCATGTACTCGTCTCTTTAAAATCCATGGCCCAGTAGATTATTTTCCAATTCTCAAATCTGAAGTAGGTGAAGATGATGCCCCTGACATTAAAAAACAAAAAGGAAGTTGGAGATGCCACATGCTTGACAAAGTATAATGCCATCATGCCAAGGAGGTGCTCATTTTGTTAAACTAAATATTTTATTATTCAGGGTGTTTGGTATGGATAAAAATTGGGGAGAAATCTCATGACAGGTACATGGGTAAAATTACATATAAATTTCATATATGAAATTCTGGATTTTTCTCTAAATTGAATCGTACATTTTAGAAAATAAATTGCGTACATGCTTAACTATAGATGAGAAACATTAACAGTTAATTTTCTTATCAATAATTAAGGTCATACACTTTAATTTTTAAAGTATACTTCTCACTTCGAAGAGCCGAAGAGTTTCTCCTCAATTTTTACCCTCATACTAAGCACACAAGCTCATATGAGCTCTCTCAACAACGAAGTTTGAATAAAGTTATAATTGAGTGTGTCTTACTCAACCTCATAAGCTAGTTAAACAGATTTATCAAAAGAAAAAAGAAGGTTTAAGAAGAGAGACTGCTCAAATACTTATAAAGACTATTTTGATCATATTCTTAAGCAATGTAGAACTTAGTTATAACAAGCAAAAGTTCTTGGGAGAATCATATCCCAAAAGTAAGCTATTGGAGTGAGAGAGTCCAAGTCCTTGTAAGGACTCTCCTTCAAGTTAGCATCTCCAGTGTTGGATTCGTTACATTGTCACCCTCCTTCAAAAGCTAAGTTGGTGTCCTAACGGTTGCACCATGCAGCCCTGCACTCAGTGACGCTTCACTCAATCACAATCAAGGTCTCCATCAATCAAAACCCTCCACAAGTAGCCCTCATGATTGACCAACTCTCAATAAAAGCACCATTTATAACAATCATATGTCTTTGGGAAGTAATTTTCTTTCTTAGTTATTGGTCTAGTATGGTTCATGCATCTTCTTTCATGCTTATTTTGTTTGTGTCAAATTTAAATGATTGAAATAAAATGTTTTTTCTTGTATTTCTTATTAGTGACTTAATTAGATACAACGTAGGTAAAATTTCATTAAAAGAAAATATTTATCTTTTGTTTATTTCAAATAGGCTTTTGGATTAGGCCAAAAATTAAAATAAAAGTCAGATCGAACCTTGTAAAAAAGCCTATCATATAAATAATAGGCTCAAACTTAAACTAAATAATTTAAAAATAAATCTAGGCTGTTTAAGCTAAAGCTTAACCCAAATCAACCCATTTTCATCCCTATTTCTAAATCATTTTGAGTTTCCAAGGAATCATTAAGGTTAAATATGTTTTTAATCTCTCAAAAATTTTAAATTTTGTGTTTTACCCTTAAAAAAATTTGTTAGAAAATTGTCCCTCTAATTTTTTATTTTATTTTAGTCTCTGCCTTTAAGTTGGGTCGTTTAGACTGACGTGAAAGTTAACTTGGCAACATGGTAGGCCACATGTCCACAAAATTGACACATGGCATTTCACGTGACCAAGTTAACTGTCACGTCAATAGTTAATCCCCAACTTGACGGAAGAGACTAAAACCAAAAAAAAAAATTAGAGAAACAATTTTTTAACAAAATATTTTTAAAAGATAAAACACAATTTACAATTTTTTAAGGATTAAAAATATATTTAACTCAATCATTAATTGCTAAGAATTGTGGTAGACACGAAGTAGTTACAAGCAATGCAGATGCAGGTAGTGACTTTGCTCTCTCAGCATTTGTTATAACAAGGTGAAACATATGGAGATGTAACATGTCTACCCTGCATGGGAGAAATTTCATGTCAGCATATATAAGTGGCCGACCCCATCAATGAGGACTTCTTGCATTATTGAGTCTCTTTTGCCTTGATCACCAACCCAGACTTGGGAAAGTACTATGGTATTTTAACAAATTTGCTAAATTAGGGTTTTCGTATAATTCATATTTAAGATAACATTAATTATCTATTAACAATTTCCTTAATTTAATTATAATTAAATTCATTAATGAAGTATTTAAATAAAGTATATATTGATTTATTGATTTATGAATGTACTCAAAACTTAAAAATGATACTTAATATAAAACAGAAGGAATACATCTTTTCTTAATTCCCAAGATGTCAAAAAATAGGTATTTATTTTTAAAAAGATGGAGTAATGGTTAAGGAATTAAAAGTAAAAATTATTAAAGAAAAAAAATGAGTAAGTTTTTATTTTGAGTTAGGATCAAGTTACATCAGTGCAACTTTAAACAATTGTTACACCCTTAAACTTTTTAATTATGTAATTTAAAATAAAAATAATTGTTAGATTGAAAGTTCATATCATATAGATCATGTCTACACCATTTTACAATAATCTGAAATAGTTTGGTAAAAAAATTTATATATATTAAAATTAACGTAATACATGTTTAAAATGTGTGAAAATAAAGTTTATTTGGTTGCATTCTTGTTGAGGTTCAATTTTCTTAAAGGAAAATACTTTACAGCCCAATGGAGTTTTCGTAATATGACAACCGAAACCAATAAACACAACGGCATACTTTTGCGTTTTGACGTGCACTCAGTTTTTCTCTCTCAATTCCGTTATTCTCTCACCCACTTTTGAATGGTTTTATAACCCTTTGTTACTTTTCTTGCAAATTCCATCACTCTTTCTTAAAACTTTGCACAATGATTTTTGTGATAGATAATTGTAATTTAATGTTTGGGTCCGTAGAAATTTAAGATTATAAAAAATTATCAAGTGCTGTAATTATAATTAAAGTTAAACCGATATAACTTGATCTTAATTAACCTGTCTATTTTGGTTCTTACTGTATACATAGTTTATTATAGTCTATGGAATTAGAAAATTAACATTGTAGTCTCTAAAGTTATGAAATGTGGTACACACTGATCTTTGGGATGATGTTCGTTATTTAACCCCTAAATACTAACTTGAATAATCTAACGAGTAACTTGAATCACGTTTTACAATTTTATAAACTAAGTCGTCAATGACAACAATTAAAGTGAAGCTACCAACGAGCACACAAATCAAATGGTAGGGATTGTTCTAACTTAATCAAATGTTTCGGTTTGAATCTTGAGTATGCAATTGTGTTAAATTTTAGAAGGAAGAGTTTTATCACTAAATAAGTCCTACTCATTTTGAACAAGATTGTCTTTAATAAAAAATTATACGTGGTCTAAAAAAAACGCACACATACAACTTTAGGATCAAATAAACATTATTTTTGGACAGATAGATTTTCATTGAACCTAGAAACAGATTACAAGAAATAATCCAAAAGGATACAACACAGAAAAAGATGGGGGATCCCCAAACAAAACAAGAGACAACAACTTAAGAGAAAGAGAGACGACACACTTGTACTTGAATGTTTGAACTCTTCCAATCAACTATAAAGATTTAGAAACTATTTCTTGGGGAGTGGAGCTTCTACCTTTAAATATCTTTTCGTTTCTAGCAAGTCAAATCTTCCACAATGTAGTAGTAATGGTGGGTAATTGTTCTTCCTTGGTTGGATTATGATGCATCGATTTGATCAAGTCATGCCACCATTCCCAAAAAGGTCTAGACCACACTTGTGATGAGTGAGTGCAGTAGGAAAAGAAACAATGGTGGATTGACTCGGTTCCTGTCATACATCTTAGACAATTGTCATTAGCCCTGTTCATGGGTCGGATTGGATCCGACTCGACTAGCTAATCCGGCCGACCAACTACTCTGACGTCGAATCGGGCGAGTCAAATTTTGACGCGTTTTGGGTGGGTCACCTGACCCGACCTGCTTGTTACCGGGTCGATTTCAATTAAAAATTTGTATGGAAAGGAATTGAGATGAGAGATGAGAGTTTTTTGAGTGCTTGTTTTTAATTTTTTGGGTTATGATTTTTTATTTTAGGGTTAAAAATATTTATTATATAATAATAAATAAATATATAGACAGTTAATCGGGTGGGTCGGGTTTGGCGAATCTAAAAAGTTCAAATCCGCACCCACTCGTGTGTTGTGCGTTTTATCAGGTCATCCAACCCATTGGTCCACCAACCGACACGTATAAGCCGAATCCGACAATTTTAGTCTGTGACCAGTGCTAATTGTCATCATCAACATGAGGAAGTTTCATCTTCAGCTTCTATTTCACTGAGAGACCTTCATGGTTGAGTTTCCACATAAATGTCCTAATCTTTGGAGGCACATCTAATATATTGAAAACTCAAGAAGTGTATTAAATATTCTATTTCTCATTTTTAACATTTTTCGGATTTGATTCCAACGCCAGTGTTATATAATATAATACATTAAAATATGTCAAATGAGTTTTGTAGTAGTTCGGTTTGAGAATGTGGTGGTTGGCAAATCCTTGAGCAGTTAGGTATCGCCTGTGGTTCTGCTCCTGCTCCCCCGCCGTTCCGCCTTTCATGCTCCCCTGTTTTTTCCTTGTCCCTTTCAGAAGCATTCACCAAACAATTCAGAAGGTGAAAGTTACAAGAAAATGAACCAATAAATATAGATTTTTGCTTAATAATGAGGTAATTTAAATGTTCCAATCTATTAAATCAAACTAAACGAAATTATAATATAAGAAATAACCCTGACTGATTCTTAAAAGAAACATAAGTTAAAATAAAAAAGGCAAGTCTCACTGCATTCGAATTCGAATGATTCCTTCTTCAGTGATGATAGGGTAGGGTATACCATGATGACACAAAAAGAATAACAAAAAACCAAGGCTATGCTTGTTTAATTTACCTTTAAACAAAATGTTTTAACTGAGAGTATCCACACAGTGGATTGACCTATCTAAAACTAGATTAGTCAAGTCCAATAAACTTTTCAATACAATTAGTTCATATATATATATATATATATATAAAATAACATTCATAATGGATTGACCTAACTGAAATCAAATTAACAAGGTAACTTTTAAATACTATTAGTTCATATATAAGAAAAAAAAAAGAAAAGAAATTACTATACTAAAATTAGTTTGTTCAAGTGTTTTGACACGTGTATTTTTAAACAAGGATAAAATCATCTTTTGATCGTTTAATTATATTCAATTAATCACTTTAATCTCATACTTTTAAAAAGATTTAATTTAGTCATTTATTTGTTAAAATAGGTCAAATGTTACTAATTCAATACTTGTTATTTCTAAGTAAAGATGAGAGTATAGGCAGTCTTGAACATATTTTGTGTTTTCCAAATTCATTTTTTTAAAATATATGTCTGGGAATGTGTCTAGCACGTAGTCTAGTGTCGGATACGAAAACACGTGGGACTATGTCGTTTAGTAGAAGTGTTTGTATTTCTTAGGCTAGCTATGGTGACAATGGTATAATCTTTATATAGTGATGTTTTATATATAAGGTTAATTTAGTTTTTAGTCCCTTGTAAATCGTAAATTTTGATTTTTATCCCTCATAATTTTTTGTTAGGAAATTGTCCCTTATAAAAAAAATTGTTAGATTTTAGTTAATGTCGTCCATTTGGGTTGTTAACTGTTAATGTGACAGTTAACTTAGCCACATGGTAGTGGGTTAATTCAGTATAAATTACGAATTTTATTTTTTACCCCTCATAAATTTTTCATTAGGAAATCATCCCTAAAAAAATTGTTAGGTTTTAATCTCTACCATCCATTTGGGCCTTTAATTGTTGATGCGACAATTAACTTAGTCACATGTAGTCACATGTCATGGGCATGACCACTAAACCCAACCCTTGACCCGACCTACCTAATTAATGATCTACTTGTGACCCATGACCCTAAATTAAGACAATATCATCATCATCAGGAACTCTATCATCAATTCATCATCATCATCACCCTTATCACCTTCACCCTCTCTTGCACTATCAGAACCTTTATCCTCATCACTTTCATCTATTCTCTCTTAGGTCCCTCATTCACTCGAATCATATCATCATCATCATTTTTACATCTCTCCACTCGCACCTACACTTTTCCACAACCTCACCATCAGTATGCTCACCAACACAACAACATCTAGATCATGGAGCAATGGGGGTGGGCCATGGTGGATATCGAAAAAGTGGATATGAGAAGAGGAT
>QANU01027477.1:56468-89469 GCA_003254905.1 Nissolia schottii | reverse complement strand
AGGATTGTTGTTGTTTGATTTTGATGATGATGATGGTTTGAGGTTGGGGTGTGGTTGCAGTGGTGGCTGGTGGCAATGGTGGGCGAAGTGGTGACGGGTTGGTGGTGGCAGTGGTGGATGAGTGTTGCTTGTGGTGGCGGTGGAGCAGTTGGCGGTGGTAAGTTTTAGTTTTTCTTTCTTGTGGTGGTTTTGCTGTTGTTGTTGTCATGGCGATGGTGGCGGCAGCAGTGGATGGAGATGGTGATGGGTGGTGGTGTACAAAATTGTTGTTATTGTTATTTTGGTGGTAGTAGGTGACGGTGAGGAGAGAAGGGGAATGGGAAGGGGAGGATAGAAAGAAGGGGAGGGTGGGCCATGCGTAGCGGTCGGTGGTGACGAGGAGGAAGGTTGGCAGCGAGTCGGATGTGGGTGGGGGAGAAGGGGAGTAGGGAGAGAGTGAGAGGGGACGAGAGAAAGAGATGTTTTTTTTTTAAATTTAATCCCGATCATGTTTGGGTAGGTCAATTTGAATAATAGGTCAATTGTGTTTGTCATGTGACTAAGTTAGTTGTCACTTTAGCTGTTATTGGCCCAAATAGACGGTATAAACTAAAACCTAACAAATTTTTTTGAGGGGCAATTTCTAATTGTACCGAGGTGGAGGTTTCCTCGAAGGATATTGGACTTCAAGCCTCCTTGGTGTGTCTCCGGCGTGGCGGCGGGGGTACCTGCAAGCACTCCGACACCCAAGTAAGTCTCTATGTAAAAATGGATCAGATCAAAAATTAGGTTATGGGTAGTACCTAGTGAGTCGATCCCTTTATACCTGTGAATGTATTCTCCTGGGGGGTTGGTGTCGGGGATATTTCCATGATCTCGGGTTCTTCTCTCGGTACCGGGGATTTCTCTGTGGTTCCGAATTTTCCTCTCGGTCGGGCCCTTGGTCCAGGTTCCGTGGAGTCCATGATGAGACCAAACTAGAATCATGGATCTAGTCCATAACACTAACAAAAATATGAGTAACTAAAAGCTGAATTATCTCACTGTCACATTAGCCGTTAACGATCCAAACAGATAACAAGTATTTAAAACCTAATAAAAAAATTTGTGAGGGACAATTTTTTAATGAAAAATTTATGATAGATAAAAAATAAAATTCGTGATTTATGAGGAACTAAAAACTAAATTATCATTTATATATATATATATATAATATATTTGAAGGAAATGTGGTGTTTGATGAGTTAAGTAAGCCGTTAACGATGGCTAACAAACGGATGAACATGATGAATGGTAAGTAAGCTTATGTATTCAGATTAAGCTCGTCTTTTCCCACGTGCAACCCCACCAATTTTCACTTTAGCGAGTCAAGCTCCAATCTTTTCTTTTCTTTAATTAGTGAATTGAATAAATAAATAAATACATAAATATAAGTGTGGATACAGGGATAACAAAAGGGGTAATACTCATATTTGCTCTTTAAAGATATAAGCTTGAGTCACAAATTTAGTCTTTAAAATTTAAAAACTAATTTTTTTAGTCTCCTAAATTATAAATTATATCTTTCACCTTATTATTATTTATGTTTTCATTGATTTGTTGCATTAAATGAAGTTATGACAATAACTGAGATTGCAGATGAGATCTTAGTACTATTTGAGATTGAAAATATGGTTATGGCAACAAATCTCAATTAATATCACAGCTACATTTACAAATTGTAGATGTTCAAACAACCTCATTTCTAATCTTACGTATTGTCACAATTTACTTACGATCTTAATTATTATTGCTATCTCATTTAATATCACAAATTAATAAAAATGTGATGACACAATAATAATAATATTTTGAATGACTAATTTAACATATAACTTATAATTTTAAAAATTAAAAAATTAAATATTAAATTTAAAAGATCAAATGACTCATATTTACAATTTCATAGAAAAAAAATGCATTAACCCCAATATCAAAATCATATATGAATTGGAAGAATCCTATGTACGCAGTTTAGACTTTATAGTCATACAATTTAGACTTTAGAGTCATATCTGCAGTCTTGTCTTCCCAACATGAGGGCCAGCATCAGCATCTATGACTGTATAGACTATAGGTAGCATCGGTAAGAAAAAGAATATGCATTAATGCAAATGTAAGTAGGGCACAGATAGGTTAGTGGAAGTAAACTGAACTAACCTTGATTAGCATCATGACCAGCACTTTAGCACCCGAGCTAGTACTTCACCTCCCTGAAACAGCTCCTAATTTGTCATTTAATTTTAATCCTCTTTGTCAATTTGTGTACAAACTACCTGCTCCCTCTCTTTCTTTCAATGTAATTGTTCATTTTTTCAATTAATGCACGCATAAAATGAAGTTTGTATAGTGGAAATAATCACTCAATAAATAGGACCCACATGCTTAGAATATTGTAAAGATAAATTTGAAAGGTTAATAATGATAAATGCTTCATTGATACTACTACTATGTTATAGCAACAAATATTATGAATAAAAAATGTTTTTCTTAGAATGACAGATAAAATGAATTATAGACAGTATTGTTAACTCCTAAAGAGATGACAGATAAAATGAATTATTTAGCATATATTGGCACCATTGGATTATTTAGTGGAACCCACAGTCCCACACATAATACAATTTGTTATTTTAATGGACCACATCTCTTTCACTTTCTCACTTTAAGTAGAACATCTAATTCTTTAATATGTGTGTGATAATTTGAATAACAAAAAATAATTAATCGTGAATGAAAAATCAGCTAAGCTAATAACAAAATTAAGATATATTTAAAAAAATTTCAATTTTATTTTTGTTAATGGTTTCTTTCATGCAAATTCTACCGTTGAATTACAAAAAGTTATTAGATCAATGATCCTAGAATATGAAGAAGAAAAACATTATGTGCTGTTCCTTATTAATAGAGTTATCAACATGGGTTCTGTATTGCAAGCTGACCCATCTTGGCCCACTACTTAAATGGTAAGTTGAGCCAACAAATTACATTTAGGCTCACTTAACTAGAGTCAATTTGACCTAACTCGTATATAACTCACATCGCTAAGTTGACCCTTTTTTAACTCAGATCAGAGCCAAGTTGACCGTTTTTCAAGTTAGTGGTGCTACAGTCTTCTTCTTCTTCTTCAGTGAAGCGAATTACCGCCATGTGGCCACCATAGAATCCACGTCACCACACCCCCTCTGTCAATTCGGGCAATATATACGATTATTAATTTTCACACAGCTTGATCGATGTATACATTATAGCCAATGTTTGCAGTTTTCCTCTGCTGTCAACTCACGTAGCATAAATATATGAATTTTGCTAACAAGTATATTAAAGTACTTATTAATAAAACATAAATAATAATTTTATATTAAAAAAATAAAATAATATTCAATACTTTAAAACTTTAACATTTTTATTTTGGCTTCCTTTATCAATGTCTTAAGGACATTGAGTAACAAAATCTTAAATACTATATAAAAAATGGCTACTAATCCCAATCCCCCAACATGTAAATCACGCTAAATATATATATTTAAGTGTTTGTGCACATAATAAATTTCAATCAATATGAAAATTTAAAGAATATAGGTTGGAGCATGTTTTGTAAGTTGGTTGTTGACACTTTACCATTACATATGTTTATTTTATTTTAGAGATAAACTAACAAGTGTCTTAACAACATTCGTTACAAAAGTAAAAAAAGAAAAATTGATATTATATATATATATATATTTTTTAAAATATTCAACGCATTGAATATATTTAAAACACTCAATTTTCTCATTTATTTTAACATGTTAACAGCTACATGCATCTTCTTGTTTCCGAGTAAACGTACAAAATGAAGGAGCCGGCTAATTTGGTCACTGATGTGTTAGAGGGCCAATTTGGTCCTTGCAATATTATAATAAGGAGAAAAAAAATGAAATTATTTTTTTGTCCTCTTCGATTTTCTCTACCCTTGTCTCTCATCTCTTTGTTGTGACATAACCCTCTCCCAGCGGAGTTCTTTCTGCGCTCCACCTCCCCAATCTGTTAAGATTTTCTACCCCACCTTCGCATAGTCGAACACCGCCACTTCCACCTTGCATTGTTTGTGCGGAGCTACTTGGCAAATCCAGCAGCGTCCTCTGGATCTACGCTAGCTGAGATGAAGCAAAAGCTTCGCGACATCGATCAGGCGTCACATATCCCGGCAGCATGTGCAGCAACGTGAATCCGCCGACATTGTTGCGAGTGTCGAGGTCGATACCAGCCTCTACAAGGAGCTTGAAGCAGGGATCTGAGCCAAGTATGCATGGCCGTGAAGATGAGCGCATAGTGTGCCCGTCGAGGATAAGGTGCTTTAAGGGATGGATATGATTTCTTTCCAAAATTACAAATTCTTACTTTTATTTGTATGAGTTAAAATGGTAGGATCCTGTTGAGTTGTGTATTGTGTTTGTGTTGTCATCTTCATAAACTTTTTTTTTATTTTTACATGTTAATTTGTCTCATGAAATGTTTGAATAAGAGCAAAGTAAGGACCATATCTCGGGTGGTGACGTGAGCTGCTCTGGCGACGAGTGGGGCACCCTTGGCATTCTTGTTGGCGTCACGCAAGAAATGGTGGTGTGGCTGATGATTCATAAATTAAATAATAGTGAGGAATAAATTGATAAATTAAATAAAATATATTATTAAAGTATTAAAATAAAATATTTTGTTATTATTATTTATATTTATCTTGATCATCCTTTTTTTTTAATGGCTTTGATTCAGGGGCCAATTTTGGTTAATTGGCCCCAACACAACATGCACCAAATTATTTGGAGCCTAAAATAAAAAGGCCTTGAATTATCAATTACTAATGCCGGCAAACACCTAAGAAATGAAGTTGGATTGAAAAGCAAAATGCATGAAAATTTTAACTTTTAAATTTATTTATTAGTTTACGTACTTTGATGAATGTTATTTATATTTAATCTTTTATTTTATTTTTTAAAATATTAAATATTATGCTTCAAAGTAGATAAGTTAATATATAAATTTAAATTTAAATTTCTCAAACATCATTCCGTTAAAAATGTATGTGCTTCGAACTTTGTTTTGTTCCCAAAGGGGTACACAGATTTTGGCTTAATTATTGATAAACGTAATCTCTCAGTGTCGTTTGTCAATAATTACTTACACCATTCTCAAACTGTTTACTTTTTCACTGCACCACAAAAACCTGTCTACTTTTAAATATGCATATAAAATAAGAAAATGTTTGAAAAAGTCTCCATGTATAAAAAATTTAGGTATACATAAAATTAATTACTTTTATTATTTACTTTGCTCCCTTCTTTCTCTGGTTTTATTTATTCTCTTCTCCACTACTTTCATTGAACATAGTGTAACTAAAAAATAATAATTAATATTATCTGTATTTAAAAAGTAAAAAATTATTTGTGAAAAATAAATCTTAAAAATTATCAATTTGAGAGCATATATAATAAATTAAGCATGCTCTACAATTATTAACTACCCTCTCTCCTCCTCAACTCAGGTAACGTAAAAATGTAAACAAAGACTAATCACGATCCCCTATCATGCAAATACCATGCTAACATGTAATTTAGATTAAACACCATTAGAAATAATAGGCTTCGCAAGTGATAACTAGCCAACATTTTGACTAACATGTTCTCATATGATCTTACGTATGTTGCTAATTTAGCATTCCCATTTTTGTCTTATACGATCCATGATTCATTTCCCAAGTAAGACAAAAAGTTTAAATCATCCCACACTCCAAATAAATAAACTAGAGAAATGGTTAATTGCTTATGCATTATTTTAATTATCATAGGAATAAAAAAACTGTTACTTGGGCTGTCTAACGTAACTTCCTCTACCAATGCCAACGGGATATATTTTAAATGATTATTTATTTTTATTTTGTTTTATAAGAGCTCTCAAATAAATAAATAAAACGTTTAGCAGGTTTAGAAATTATTAGACACGATCCAAGAGGCGCGGTGCCAAAATCAAGTAAATTAAGAGTGTGTTTGATTTTTTGTTTTTGTCAAAATCAATTTTACCGTATCAAAAGTGATTATTTTTCATTTTTTTTAACTAGTTAAAAGCTTAAAATCAATTCTAGCACCCTCGTACTAAAAATTTAAACACACACTACAACGATGTCAAGTCATGCCCCATAAAATTAACTAGTCCTTGAGAGCACTCTATTCAATTTATTTTACCCATCACTTTGACTCTTGATTTATAATATTTGTCGTCCTCACATGTATACTTAGTAGTAAAGTGGCACTATTAAAAAAATGACTTATTAATGCGGTGAAAAATTTGCAATGGCCACGATTCCACAACAAATTTGCGACATAATTTGCGGCAGATGTTGTGACGTAAATGTTTTCTGTGGGAACCTTCAGCCAACAAATATAGTTAAAAAAAAAGAAAACTGTGTCAGGCCATTCCGTTGCAAACTTAAAAAATAAATATTGAAAATTATTATTGCGGGGCATCATTTCGCGGCTAGATGATTCTAGAAATTAAATTTTTTTTTTTTAAACAAAGACGTTTCTTATTTATAAAAGAGAGAGTAAAAAGTAAGTAAAATATACCCAAATCCTATTTCCCATTCCCATTCCCATTCCCATTAGGATATTCGCGCCCATTGTTGTGTCGCAATATCGCGTCCTACTGCTTCCTCGCGTTCAGTGGCTTCCACCATCTCTCTCTGCGTTGCTTCTCTGTCTGCGTAGACTCTCCTTTCTTTAGAAAAATAATATTATCTACACTATTAATAAAAATGATATTTACAATTAATTGTTTTTAGTGTCTAACTTTAAGTTTTCACAATTACCCTTTATTATATTTATATTCCTATTGCACTTTCAAGAGCAGTTTTTGACTTAAAAAGATAGTTTTACATTTTTGAAAAGCTCTTTGCATGTACTTAATTGTATTATTGCCCAAATAAAAAAAGGCATAAATATAATGTCAATTCAATACTTAAAAGACATGAAATGTTTTTCAAGACCGCTAATATTGTGTAAAATATATTAGTTGAACTATAAAATCTTATAGTTTATAATCAATTATCTAAAAAAATGTATCTCTATTAGACTTTGGGTCGGATCGAGCCAAAATATGATCTAAATTCAACCCCAAAATATATTAAGTCAAATTTTATAACCCGAACCCAATTAAAAATACTTTTAGTTGAGTCAATACTGAGTTAATTATGAATACTCTTATAAGTGAGTTAAAAAAAAATTGAGTCCTTCTCCGAGGCAGTAATATTATTTGGACTACTAAAAAGGTGCACGCACTTAAAAAAATGTTATGTGTACACTTCAAAATCTATCACTTGTACACTTCACTCTCCCTAACACTCGTTTCTCCTTTTTTTCTCATTCTTTATTTTTTTTCTCTCTTCTTCCCCAATCTTCCTCCATTTTTTTTCTTTTACACCTTATTCTTTATGAATCCAAGAATTTTCTTCTTCGTTTCCATCATATCCGTTATTTTTAGTTGGGTTAAATATGTTTTTAGTCACTGTAAAATTAAAAACTGTGTTTGGTCCCCAAAATTTTTTTTGTTAGAAATTAGTCCCTAAAAATTTTTTTGGTAGCTTTTAGTCTCCGTCGTTAGAAGGAGACGTTAAGTGCTGACGTGGTCATTAAATGTAACAAGTGGCACCACATGTGACGTGTCATGTGACACATTTAAAGGTGTCATGCGTCACATTTAATAGTTACGTCAGCGCTTAACGTCTCCTTGTAATGACAAGAACTAAAACCTACCAAAAAGTTTTTCAGGACTAATTCTTAACAAAAAATTTTCAATGACCAAACACAATTTTTAATTTTACAGGAACTGAAAACATATTTAATCCTTTTTAATTTTTCAAAAGTTTGTACATGTGTGTAGGAAAGTTTGTGCATGTCTACAAAAAAATTTGTGCATTCTTGTTTGAAAGTTTGTGTTTGTGAGTATCAAAGTTTTTTTCTTCATATTCATTTTCATTTATATTTTCATCATATGTTTATGATTATTGAAAAGTTTATACAAGTCGGCTCAAAATTTTGTGCATGTACTTTAAATTGTTTATACATGATAGAGAGTAAGTTTACGTACTTAGAATGTGAGCGAGGAGCATGAAATAAAGTGCAACAGTTACTTTTCGTTATTTAACGCACCGCAGATCCAATCTTATTTGGTTGCATATATGAAAAGTGCTTGTGCATGTGTGTGCAAAAGTTATGCATTAAGAGCTGTTATGTATAGCATATGATGAATGAATGATGGGAAAATAAATGTACATGTAGCAATGCTCGCACTTTGTCAAAAATGAGTCCTATAATGTGTTGTTAAAAAAGTAATAAGGTATTATGAGTGATTCAAATATCATTTTTATTATTTGAGAATGTTATTTAAGAGATGTGATTGTATCACCCTAGATCATAGTCACAATCGAAAGAGTAATCTTACGTCAACTTAAAAAATTAGAACCGTCGTTGTTGCGGTTAGAAAATGGGGAAAACGGTGACGTGACGGTGCATGTTGAGTTTCACCGCTGTGGCATTTATGGCTGGTAAGGTTCAAGAGTGATTGAATGTGAGTTATTCAAGGACAAGGTTGTTGAGCAATTTACTGTCACGGGATTTTTCTTATAATTTCTGCACACAATCACACACACTTGGCCGTGGGGGACTTTAATGCCACACCATAGTAGTCAATGCAGATCTTAATTTATTACCCTGTAGAATTGCGTCACCTCGCTTCTTCTTTTTTTTTTTCCCTAGAGTTAATTTTGGCTTTTTTGTACGTATGTGTTGTTTTAGAAAAGTTTATTTTTTAAAATGTGGGCAGTACAATTTAATTAAGATGTATGAGATTTTATGACTGAAATCGGCGGTGTCGATTTTAGGACTGAAATCGGCGGTGTCGATTTCAGCTCCGAAAATAATTATTTTTAAAAGGGGTTGAAATCGGCACAAGAGGTGCCGATTTCAGCCCCTAGAAATTTTTATTTTTTTAAAAGGTGCTGAAATCGGCACAGGGGATGCCGATTTGAGACCCTTTTTTTTTTCTCGCCGCTGAAATCGGCCAACCGCATACCGATTTCAAACCCGTCGACCATACATTCGTAATTTCCTACATTAGCCCATGTATCTAGATTTAAACTCATTCAAACCCATATAAATATATTTACCCCTTAATTTTGTGCTTTAGATAAATCAAATCACTCTTTTATTTCTTGTTTTTATATGAATATATTTCTTTTTATTTATTTTATCTATCACTTTCACTTTTAAATTTAAAGTCTTGAACACAAATTTACATTTAGATATATTAATTTTTGAATTTATTTAAAAAATGAAAGTAACAAATAAAATAAAATAGAAAAAGTAGTATAAAATTTATCAAAAACAAATATAGTAAAGAAATTTGATAAATTACTACTAAATCAAGTAACAAATTCTCCCGAACATTTTGTCAGCATTTATTTATGAGACAAAACAATAATAATGAGACACGAGCAAAAATCATGTTTGTTTACTGAGACATGCACAAAAATTTGTGTCCAGAACAAAAAATTTGTATTTTTTGTATATTCGTTTTGCTTACTTCTTTCTCTGTTTCACACCCTTATCTGCTTTTTCTATCTTTGCTTTCTTTGTTTTCTTCGTTACTAAACTATGTTTTCTTTCTGTTTTCTTCATTACTAAACTAGGTTTTGTGTTGATTTGGTTGTTTGATGTATAGAATTGTAACTTTCTTCTTGTTGATTTGATTTGAGTATACAATATTGTTAATTTTCTAGTTTTTGGTATCAATTTTTCTGGTGTTTACTGTCATTTTTTCTGATACTTTAATGTGATACTAATCTGTAAACTAATACTAAAGCATACAGATACTTTGGAATTTGATACTAAAGCATATTGATTTAACACCATTGAGGGGGATATTCTTTGTGCCACTAACTCTCTTGCTTGCCATTGAAGGGATTAGTTTTTGTTTTCTTTTATCTTTACTTTGAAATATTGATATGCTCATTTGGTTGTTTTCATAGGAATGGATCGTTCTGAACGAATTAAACAATGTGTTGCTTGCTATCATATGATGAGAAGTCAATTTGATATGCTAATACAACTAGTGATAGTTACTTTGTTTGTGTACATTAGGAATAGAATTAGGGGTGATTCATTGACTTTGAATCGAAGAATCAATTATAGTCTAATAAAACGAATTGCATTCGATCGCATTATTAGGGTGAGTGATAGGAATTGCATTTGGGAGTTAAGGATGGACTAAGAGGCTTTCGCATGTTTGTGTGAGTTGCTTCAAGTTCATGGTGGGCTAGATGATGATGGTCATGTAAGCATATCTTAGCAAGTGGCTAGTTTCTTAATCATTTTGGCTCATCATAAAATGAATCGTAGCTTACATGTTAGATTTTATTGGTCAGATGAGACTAGTAGTAGATATTTTAACAAGGTATTGTGCACAATTATATGTGTCCAAAGCCTTTTGTTTGCCAAGGCTGATCCTGTTCTAGAAGATTGCACAGACTCGAAATGGAAATGGTTTAAGGTAAAGCCAAAGTATGGTTATAGATGAAAGTTAATATGTTTTAATATATATAGTTTTGTCTAATGAAATGGTTGAATTTATTGATAAATAGGGTTGTCTAGGAGCATTAGATGGCACATACATAGACGTAAGCGTCATTGAAGTTGATAAACCAAGATGCCAAACAAGGAAAGGAAGAGTTTGCACCAATGTCTTGGGAGTGGTCAACCGAGACATGAACTTTGTTTATGTACTTAGTGGTTGGGAAGGATTGGATCCGATTCACGAATACTCCATGATTCTATGTCACGACGTAGTAGCCTCAAAATTCCACTTGGTAATGTTGAACAACTAAATGAATTAGTTTTCATGCATTTAGTTGATGATTATATAAATAATCGTATACTCTGTTTGGTTTATAGGTAGCTACTATTTAGTTAATGTTGGTTAAACAAACGGGATAGGATTTTTAGCTCTGCATAGAGGTACTCATTATCATGTCCAAGAATGGGCGTAAAGTTCACGTGCACCTCGAAACTACCAATAGCATTTTAACAAGAAGCATTCCTCCTCCAGGAACATAATTGAATATTGTTATGTCTTACTTAAGAAGAGATGGACTATTTTGAGGAGTCCTTCCTTTTACCCTATTAAAAAATAAATCCAGATTATAATTGCTTGTTGTCTGTTGCAAAATTTTATTCGGATGATTACACCGACCACGGAAAAACATGCGCACGGGGAAACGTGTGGAGAAGTTCGAGCATGTTACCATTGATTTTTTCTGACGGTAACTAGTTCAATGTTGCAACGGATAGGGAAAGGTACCTCTTAAGATTCGGACCCTATTACCGTCGGATATTTCTGACGGTAAACCTTTCGTCTAACTTTGCGTCAAATGGCACCAATTAGTACTATCAAAGTTAGTGTCGGTTTCTTGTTTTTGACGATAATCGTGACCAAAATTAACCCGGCTCGCCTTGATTGCATTTATCATCGGAATTTGTTTTTTTTTCTAACAGTAATACCGTCAAATAGTGTTCCAACGATAATTAGCCAACTGTAATATGCTATTTTCTAGTAGTGATATTCAATGACGCATAACAGAAGGAAGAACGAAGAAGCAAGAACCAGGAGCACAAAGCATGAACCCTAGCCTCTTTAGACTTCAGATCTTCTATGAAATACCTTTCTACTACCACATCCCTCTCCCGCCATCCACGGAAACGCCATCGACAGCGGGGTTCACGACAACCTTGTGCTTTGCTTTTGTAGTGCTGCTTTTATAGAAGAAGAAGAAGAAGAAGAAGAAGAAGAAGAAGAAGAGGGGGAAGAAGGAGGAAAAAAAAGCGAGATTGGGAATTTTAACGAAAAGGGTATTTGGTAATTATTGGGAAGATGGAAGAAGCTGAAGATTGGGAATTATGTTTTTTTTCAATTAAATAATTTGATGAAAAGGGTATTTGAGGTCATTTGTGGTGTATTTTTTGTCTTGTCTCCATAAAACCAAATAAGATGCACATATAATAAAGAGTGTCTTGTACATCATTACCAAACACAATACAAGACTGATCTATCCCTTGATTTTTTATGTCTTTGTCCCCATATCCTTGTATTTTTGTCCTGTCTCAGTAACCAAATGTAGCATTTGGAATTCTGATAAGTTATGATAAATAAATGTTACACCCTCCTAACAAATTATTCTAAACATTTTAAGTTTTTAAGACACTAATTGTATTTATTTTTAGTCTATTTAATAATTTGATAATCATGAGGATTGTTAGATAAATGTAATGTTACTCTATCTCTAAATGTCTCTTAAAACGCTCATAAAGCCTGCCCCAAAGACGTGAATGAACCTTACTCTCAACATAATAAATTTAACATAAGACCACATTTTTTATCAATAAAAAAATCATTTTTTATATTTTTTATGAGAAAGAAATGAATTTCATTAATAGAGAAGTCTAACTATACTTATAAATTAAAGAAGATACATAATAGTTAGAGTTAATAAGATATAAATATGTTATTCATTATGTACTAATCGAAAATCTATAATTCTACTCATTATTTAAAGATTATCAATGACTAAACATCTTTAACATTAGAGACTAGCTAAAGTATTGCAGCTTGAAAAATGTATTATACCTCATTTTACGATACATTTGAATATCTTTCTCAATGTAAAACACTATAAAAGAAATAACACTAATGGAACAAAAAATATCCACAATCAAGAACAAAAACACCCACCTAGAGAAAACAAAAACGCCAAAAAAAATTAACAAAAACATAAGATAAATGTCTTTAATATCTAATAGACTTGAGTAGTTTATTGAATAAATTTTTTTTCTAAATAATGGAAAGAGAAAAACAGTGGGACTGCTAAAAAAAAAGAGATGATTGGTAGTTTCCATAAAACACTCAAAAAATCAAAGATAAAAAAAAGAGAGATAAACAAGGATTACTAAATCCACCTTTTTATATAAACAAATTGAACCATTTTTTATCCGTTCCATGGATATGCCAATTATAAAGAACTAATTAGGTACCAATCATAAAATTTACTTAGGATTGAAATTAACCAATCATAAGCAAAATCATGAATTAACAATGTTTGGATGTTTAAATGATGGATGGCTTTTTAATTTAGATTAAGACAATGATGAGACCAATCCCTCGAAAATGAAACCTAAAAAGAATCATGTTGATTTGATTTGTTATCACCTAGATTTCCCTCCCAAACTATTTTGGTCTCAGTTGGCATACAACAACTTTAGAAAGCGAGCAAGCAAACTTTAGCACACATTTGAATCGCCACACAACAAAAAACCCTTTAATTTGAAATTTATTTAAGGTGATATCATTAAAAAATGACAACATATAAAACAAATGAAGCAAGATCACGTAGGTCCCCCATACCACACAACACTGTTATCTTCCCCGTTACTCCAAATAACCATTGCTTCATTTGTCAGTGACCTAAAGTCAGAAGAGTTTGTCATAATTAATAGCCCAAAACCATAAGAAGACACTGTCATTTATTAATTGCATACAAGTTATAGCAACATCACTGCGCATTGCAGAGATTTTGATACCATTTTTATTTCCTTTTCTTTTAAGATCCCGCCCATGCAGCAACATTTAAAAATGTTAATATGACAATGTGACATTATTCACATCTCAAAACGACACCGTTTATTCTACCAAAGAAAACTGAAGGGCTTATCCGAAATTAAATGGTAAAAGAAGGGCATATATCCAGTATCCTAAACCCAAACACTCTTCCATTAGGAGTTTGCATCAACAATTAAATATGTAATTTTATAATATTTGAAAATAGAGAATTTTAGAAGAAGAAAGGCAATGAAAGATTTTTTTTTTAAACATAAATAAATAATATTCAGTTTTAGAATCATTAAATATTGTAACAAGACATTTTTTCTGTGACAAAATAATTGTTGTTTTAAAATATGATGTTAGTTATTTTATATGAATTTCCCCCTTATCTTCATGAGTTATAGTTTTTTTTTCCTTTCCATTCTCACTCATTAATTGATCAATCACAATCTTTTCCTATTAAATTAGTCAAAGGGTAATTTCATATTTTAAAAAATTAAGACCAGTAAATAATCTCCTTATTCTAATTAGTGTTATTATCTTGGAAATAATAATCTTGAAATAGAGTATATACTATTTACATTATCTTCTACTTATGGTTGGGAATGAATTCTTTCATGTCATTTTTTATAATGATAAAATCATGTTTCATCTTTCACTATCAATTTAAGAATGTCAGACTCATGCATGACATATTTAATTGAAAACTTAATGGTAAAAGATAAAACATGATCTTCTCATGTGTAAAAATGACATAAAAGAATCCATTCTCATTTGTGATATAGTGGACATCGCACAGTTCACTTTGGATTGATGATAGATCTATCAAATCTCATTAATGTTTATGGCTGATTTAATAAGGACCATTTTATGAATGGATAATTAAAAAAAAAGTTATATCTCCTCACGTATATCACAGTGATACCTTGAATAACTATGGTTAGAAGAACTCCACTTATCTTGGAAAGAGTTTTAAAGAATCAGTGGCTTAACTCAATCCCAAAAACTAATTATTTTGGCTCTGTTTCTAAGTAGTATGAGACTCTAACACCCCCTCGTGAATAGGACTGGACATTTAGAGCTTAAAATGTTCAGGACTGAACATTTGCAAGTGAGTTCATTGACAATCTTAAGATAAACTCTGATATCATCTTAAGAAATCAGTGACTTAACTCAGCTCTTAAAGCTAACACAAGAGGTGACAGTTGTCCTAATATTATAAAGGCTATTTAGACTTTATTTCTAAACAATGTGAGACTCTAACAGAAAAGGTTCATGATAATAAAGTTCGGATGCGGGTGATTTAATCAAAATCAAAAAACTATATCACAATAATTATAAGAAATTGAGATAAATTTATCTTCAATCCTTAACTACATTAGTTATGTTTTCAATAAGAAAAAAACTAAATTCTAAGTAAATTGGATGGAGTTTTCCATGTTAAACAAAATAAAAAGCAAGAGTTTTCTTTATATAAAGGGGGCGTGTAGTTCGTGGAATCTTCTCACATTTTCGGGATTGTGGTCATCGAAATGCAACATTCTCATGTTTGGTTCAAGGTTTTAAAAAACGTTTTTAGGTAACTTGTATTCTCAGGAATGAAAATTGTCTCATTTTCATTCATATCTCCCCATGGGATTGTTGGATTCCCATGGAATTGGAATATTTTGACACATGAAAAGATTAAATTGTCCCCAAAACCTCGTACCCTAGGTCAACACCACTTACAGGTCAACCACCGCTGGCTAGTGATTGACCATCACCGACTAACGACCGACCACCGCCAGCTAGTGACCGACCACTGCTGGCTGACGATAGACCACTATTGGTTGACGATGAACTACTACCAGCAGACAACAGACCATCGCCTGATTGACAATGGACCACCACAAGACTGGCCATGGACTACCCCTTAATTGACGACAGACCATCGCTCGACTGACGATGGACCACCGCTCGACTGACGATGGACCATCGCTCGACCGATGACGGATCACTATCGACAAGGGCAGACCACCACCGTCCGACCGACGACGTGCTCGACTGGTGAAGGACCACCACTCGACCGGTGACGGGCCACTACCTGACTGGCGACAAACCACTGCTCAATCGACGACGGACCATCGTTAGATGACATCGGATCATGGTCAGACGGTGTCGGACCACCGCTTGACGGCACTAGAGCAATGCTTAGTAGCAACGAACCACTGCCTACTTACATCGTTTTGTCATGGGTATTTTTATAAAAATATATTGTAATCCCGAAAATGTTGCTAAAAGTTCAATTTGAAACCAAATGCTTTCAAAACATATTAGGAATAATATTCCTCGAAATAAAAAAGATTTTCCGAATCACATGCCCCAAAGGGTTATTTAGCTCTTTAGCTCTCTTTGTTCAAATATCACTATATTAGTATTATTTGTATACCAACTTTAGTGTGACATTAACTTTCCTCCCTCTCACACACAAATACACCTTTGCTGTATAAGGTTGCAGCTCCTGCGTCTCACTCAAATTCATATACATTCTTACTAGGAAAAATTTCCAAAATAAAACATACAAAATAACACATTCCTTACATGAGCCAATTACAAAGTTGTTCCCAAATGTTTTCATTATAAAGGGAGTCAATTTAAGTTGGCTCCCTTGTTACTCGATTTTTTTTAATTGGAAGTCGATATAAATCAACTTATAATATTTTTTTAAACTAGAAGTCAATTTAAATTGACTTATTTTAAAGTCTATTTAAATAGACTTTTGTGTACTATGTTTAAAATTAGATCTATAAATAGAGGTGCATGCTCATTTGTAATGTGTACCAAGATTTAGATTTTTTTTTGTTTGAGTTAGAAAAAAACAAATGAGTAAAATATAGTAATAAATCAAAATATTGATCATTATAAATCAAAATCAATAATTATAAATAATCAATAGTTGATTTTGTAGATTTCTAAATAAATCAATATTAGAAATAAAATTAATTAGTGTTAAAATCTTGTCAATAATTTTTAATTTATTTTTTTAACAAATTGTGATGAAAAAATAATGATTTTTTTAGAATCAATAAAAATTAAAATCGATAATTATAAATAATCAATAATTGATTTTGTATTTAAATACACAATAAATTTTTGTTATTATTTTAAGTGTTTTGAAATTTACTTTTTGAGAAGTTAAATATTTTAACTTCTCAAAAAATGTTAAAATTAGTCTTTTAAAAAATAATAAATTGTTTAACTAAATATGACAAAAATAAAAAATATGACTTCTAAATTCTAAAAAATAATAAAAAAAAGGTTAAAAGCCAATGATATTCCTACTAACATTTAATACTTTTGTCTTACGGTGATGAATGATGAATGTCAATAGTTATTTTACTTCTTAAACTTATGTTTTAAAGAGCAGCGTTAATAAAACAACTGTTATAAAAAATAAAACTAACAGACCAGGACAAGAAAAATTTTGTTTTTTATTTTCTGTTTTCTATTTTCATTAAAGACATATTTAGTTTTAATTCAAATTAAAAAAAGAAAATTTGTCCTCAAAATTAAAACATACTTTTAGGCTTAAAATCAAATCAAATTATAATACATAAAAATTAAATTAAATCCCCCCCTTTTTTTATTTCCCCTTATTTTTCTATTTTTTAATGTTTTTCTGTCTCCATTGGTCACTCACAACAAAGCAAACCTGGTGCTGCTGAGTGCTGATGGATGATACTACATTACTTCTACTATCTATCTCTCTTTTTCCTTCTTTCCCAGAAAAACAAAATTTCTATTCACTTCTTCATTTCCAACAAACACTCCTTTTTTCCTCTTTCAGGGTTGGTCTCTCTCTCTCTCTCTCTCTCTCTCTCTCTCTCTCTAACCTCGCCAACTTTGTTTCAGTTTTTGGGTCTTTCTCTTTGCTTCTTTTCCCTTTGTACGCCACATTCATTCCCTCTTTTTTGTTTTTTTAAACTTTGAAGGAGGCGTTTTGAGTTTTCGTTGAGGTGTTGGCTCATGCTGCTTTTCGCTGGAAATTAAAAAAGAAAAAAAATTGAAGATTCTGATGAGTACAATAATTTTAAGAGAAAAAAAAGAGGAAAAAAATAATAGAAAAAATATGTGTGTGTTGCGTTATTCTCTTTTGTTGCTTTTCGCTGGATGTTCATTTGTCCACTCCACAAGGATTGATTGATTGATAATGATAATCAATATAATAATATAAATATAATAAAAAAGGAAGGTTTGGATTTTGGATCTTATTTTGGCCTTACCCTATTTTTTCCCTCTTTCTTCCTTGTTTTATAGTCTCCAATGATGTGCCGTTTTGACCTTCCAAGCCCCAACAAATAGCGGTTGCAAGTGATTATTAGTTTATCATATCATATATGTTCTTCTCTTTTTCTTTGGTATGTAATGTGACACATTTTTCTTGTGCATTTCTTCTTCTTCAGAGACCAAGCTATATGCAGTGGTTATGTGTTTTCCTGATCTATGTTGATTCTTGCACTGTGCAGGGTTGAAAGTTTGGTGCAGGATTTGATTGGTTTCTGTTGAGAAAAAGAAGGAAAGGACATGATGATACTATTTCTGTAGAAGAATCTTCGGTGGAAGTTCTTTTTTTTTTTTTTAAAACTCCTTCTAAGTGTTTTCGATAGAAGAGCCAAAACTTAGTTGGATCCAAATCACACACAAAACCCCTTTACCCTTTTATTTGAAGCTGTGTTTCTTACTTTCTTTTTTCCAACTATTTTGACTTGGTGGGGTGTGTTTGAAGGCACAAAGAAAAAAAGAAAAAGAAATGAACGGCTAGCGACAGGGTCCTCCTTCTTTTTGTTGTGTTTAAAAATCTTCACACTAAGCCGTGTTGTAATGTGTAGCAGTGCTTTGCTTTGAATCTTCTTGAATTTCTGCAAAACCCTGAAATCCATGTTCATTTTTGAGATGGGAGGCTAAAAGGGGTATCTGATTCTTCACGGATTTGGGACTGTACTCATTGCAGAATCATTACTTGTAGGTGGAAAACAAACAGGGAACAAAGATTCTGGGAACGTTGGAAGAGGGGTTTTGCTTTTGTTGTGAGTCCGTGATAGCGAAGGTTTGAATTTTGGTTAAAAGGGCTTCTTCTTGTCCACGGTTTGTGGAATGTGGAAGCATGTTAATTATGACATTGGAGTTTTTTTGTTGTCTTTGATGGTTTCTGAGATTTGAGAGTTTAAAAAATTCTTTAGAGCCAAGTTAGTTAAATTGTTCCTTATTGTTGGTTGGCGATGAGTCGAGAGCAACAGAAGGGTGGAAAGCAAGAGAAAGGCTCTGATGGCGTCGAGAAGGTCATCGTCGCCGTTAAGGCTTCAAGGGAGATCCCAAAGACTGCTCTTTTTTGGTCCCTCACTCATGTTGTCCAGCCTGGAGACTGCATCACACTGCTTGTGGTTGTGCCGGCACAAAGCTCAGGTGAGTCGCCCTCTTTCGCCCTGCGTTTCATTCAATTTTTGTGCTTCATTTCACCTAAGATAATTTGTTTTTATGTGGCGAATTGGCAAAGGGTGATTTCCTTATTGCCACTCCCTTTTTAATCATAGGAGTTGTTTTTTGTTTGCAATCTAAAACCATGTTGTGGAAGGGTGACAGTGTGCTTTCTCTGGATTTATGTTAGTGTTTGTTTTATGGTGATTTGAACCTTCGCTATGTTGATATGCACAATTGACGGGTTTTTTTTACACATATGCAGGAAGAAGACTATGGGGTTTTCCAAGATTTGCTGGTGACTGTGCCAGTATAAGTAAAAAGTACCCTCCAGGAACAATCTCGGATCAGAAGAGTGATATCACCGACTCTTGCTCTCAGATGATCCTTCAGCTCCATGACGTATATGATCCAAATAAGGTTAGTTTCCCTACCTGTCTGAAAAGTTAATGCAGATTGCATGTTCTTGAGGTTGTATCATTATGCCAACCGTTTTTTCAACAGATAAATGTCAGGATCAAAATTGTTTCTGGATCACCTTGTGGAGCAGTGGCTGCAGAAGCCAAGAAAGTGTCGGCCAATTGGGTCGTATTAGACAAGTAATTCTTTCTTTTTTTCCCCCTTAAAAAGGCATGCTATTGTAACTGTAAAACTTAAACTTCTTGTTCACTGTTTTGCGTTAAGTTGTTAATTTGGGAATATAATTCAGTTTGTTCTGTTTTGGTGTATTTTTTCTTTCCAGACAGCTCAAACATGAGGAAAAGCGATGCATGGAAGAGCTGCAGTGTAACATTGTGGTCATGAAGCGATCGCAACCGAAAGTGCTGCGCTTGAATTTGATTGGACCACAAAAGAAGGATGTTGAAGAAGCAAGTCCATCGCCTTCTGAGAAAGACGAGTTACCTAAAAAGAAGACTGATTCTTTAAATTCCATCAAGCGGCCATCTGTCACTCCAACCAGCAGCCCGGAGCTAGGGACTCCATTTACTGCAACCGAAGCCGGCACTTCGTCGGTTTCAAGCTCTGATCCAGGAACCTCTCCATTCTTTATCTCAGAAACGAACGGCGAGCCAAAGAAAGAGGAGACGATCATGGAAAATCAAGAACTCGATGATAATAATTCAGACACCGAAAGCGAAAGTCTGTCCACATCTTCAGCAAGCTTGAGGTTCCAGCCTTGGATCACAGAATTACTTTTACATCAACAGGTTTCTCAGCGCAATGAAGAAAGACCAGAGATATCTCATGATAGGACTCAAGCATCTACAACCAGAGCTTTGCTAGAAAAGTATTCAAGGTATGACAGAGGATCCGGAATCGAAATATCAACCTATAGAAATGAATCGGATTTCAGTGGAAATCTGAGAGAAGCGATGGCATTATCCAGAAATGCTCCACCAGGTCCTCCTCCATTGTGTTCAATATGTCAACACAAGGCACCTGTTTTTGGAAAACCTCCAAGGTGGTTCAGCTATGCTGAATTGGAACTCGCTACTGGTGGGTTTTCGGAGGCCAACTTCTTGGCAGAAGGAGGATTTGGGTCTGTTCACAGAGGGATTCTACCAGATGGACAAGTCATTGCTGTCAAGCAGCATAAATTGGCTAGTTCTCAGGGAGATCTCGAGTTTTGCTCAGAGGTAGAAGTCCTCAGCTGCGCGCAGCATCGGAATGTTGTTATGCTGATTGGGTTCTGTATAGAGGATAAGAGAAGGCTACTAGTTTATGAGTACATATGCAATGGATCACTGGATTCACATTTATATGGTGATTGATTTCTCTTGCACCCATATAAAATTCTTTCATGATAGAAATATACTTTTGAATTGAATTAAACAATTAGAAATCAAGATTAGATATGCTAAAAGCATTTTTGTAAAACTAAGGAGGCTATTAGACAAGACTAAGTGTTATATATATGTATATTGATAGTGTTTGCTTTATTAATCTATACGGCAACTAAAACCATGGGGTCCAGTAGAACTATTTTTTTGGTCTTTAAAGGCTACATTATTGCAGAGTATATTGATATCAAGATATTTTCATTTTACATGTAGTGATTGAAACATGATATAGGATGCTATATGCCAATATTGACTTGATTGCAAATTAATCTAATACTCTGACGTATTTCAGGGCGGCAACGGGAACCATTAGAATGGTCTGCGCGGCAAAAAATTGCTGTCGGAGCTGCTCGTGGGTTACGATATCTTCATGAAGAGTGCAGAGTGGGTTGTATTATCCACCGTGACATGAGGCCAAACAACATTCTCATAACACATGATTTTGAACCACTGGTAGGGTAGTGCTTCGCCTCCTCTGCACAATGCTGTCTAGTAGTTTGCATAATGAAAGGAACCATTACTTCAATATTGCATTTTCATCTGTCTACTGTGTCTTTCCCTCTTCTTTTAGAGAATTAAAGTAATTGTGGACTCTGAACATTTTAAAGTTTACTTACCAAAGGATAAAAAGGTGATTGAATTTTCAAAGTTTCCTATAGGTTACATTCTGAATTCTGAAGTGTGTGTTGACTTTTGAGGTGGATCAAATATGTGCCACATTTTTTAACAGTATTGTATTGTGCTGAATTATGCAAGGTTGGTGATTTTGGACTGGCGAGGTGGCAGCCTGATGGAGACACAGGTGTGGAGACTAGAGTAATTGGAACATTTGGGTATGTGTTGTATTCATACTTAATGATTTTCATGGTTGATCCTATGAACTTACAACTAAGCTATGCTGTTGCTGTGTAGGTATTTGGCTCCTGAATATGCTCAAAGCGGCCAAATAACTGAAAAAGCTGATGTTTATTCATTTGGGGTGGTACTAGTGGAGCTTGTTACAGGGAGAAAAGCCGTGGATCTCACTAGGCCAAAGGGACAACAGTGTCTTACTGAATGGGTAAGTTCTCTAATATCTAGTTTGTTGTGATCTATCTTACCCAACATTGGCATCATTTTAAGAGTTAAAAGGAACATTCATGAGAAATAGAAATTCTTGCGTGGTCCTGGAATGCCATGCTAGATATGCTCCTGGCTACACAATGAATGACATTTAAGCTATAACGTTGAGAGGACCCATCACTTATGACTTAAATGCGCATATCCAACATGGCGCTACAGGACCACACAAAAATTTCTCTGAGAAACATGACTCTCCAATGAACAAATAGAAGACTTAGAATTTTTTTTATTCTTCATGATTCCCTTTGTCTAATTGTGTTAACATTTGGATATTAAACAGGCACGGCCACTGTTAGAAGAATATGCCGTTGAGGAACTGATTGATCCAAGGCTGGGGAACCACTACACAGAAAATGAAGTCTATTGCATGTTGCACGCTGCATCATTATGCATACGGCGAGATCCTCATTCTAGACCGAGAATGTCACAGGTAAAAGAAGTCGATATTTTGTTCTTGGCAAAACTTGGCTTTGAAGAATTCACAATCACATATTTCTAGGAACTTGATTAAACAGTTTTAATCCTAGAATCAATAGGAAAAAGTTAACTGTTTTAAAAGAATTAGATCTTTTTCCCCAAATGGATCAGAGGCTTATGCAGTTTTTGCATACTTTCTGCTTGTTTACTCAAGGTTCTCCGAATACTGGACGGTGACATGGTCATGGACACGGGCTACATTTCAACTCCAGGTTACGATGCGGGAAACCGGAGTGGTCGACTCTGGTCCGAGCCGCTGCAGAGGCAACATCATTACAGTGGTCCCTTGCTAGAAGAGTCACTCGAATCATTCAGTGGGAAGCTATCTCTTGACAAATTCAGGCCTGCATATTGGGATAGGGACAACAAGGCTAGAAGGACTTCATGTGAAGATGACATTTAGGAATGAAAATTTTCAATTTTTGTTATGGTTAATATGTTTATTGCCCTCCTTATTTTGTAGTTTCTCATTTATATTTTGAGTAAACCATCAAATTCGTCCTCAAGGTTGGTGGCGTTTGTCAAATTTGTCTTCAAGTTATGAAAAATATTAAATTTGTCCCCAAGATTGTCAAAAGTCAATCAAATTATATACTTGACTTTGGTCAAATTAGTCTCTCTTAGAGATTAATTTGATTGACTTTTGACTATTTTAGAGATGAATTTGATATTTTCCATGAATGTTGCTAATCTTAAGGATAAATTTGATGATTTGCTCTTTATATCTTTCTGTTGTAGATCTAATTTTGCATGTGTATAGTAGCAGAGTGAAAGTAGCATAGGTATAGAAGCTTTTGAAATTTTTTGGGGAAATTATGTCAACCAGTACCAAAAAGGGGCCTTGTTCAGTGTTCTGACTTGAGAACGGTCTATGGTCTTGAAATGTATGAAATGAAATTGAAATGGCTTCTTTCTAAGGTGGTTCAAATTTTTTCTTCCTCTTTTCTTTCCCCAATGCATGTGTGTGCATGTGCATGTGCATGTGCATGTGCATGTGCATGTGCATGGATTGATGATTGTCATCAGGACTAACAAACATTGACAGTGACAATCAATGAACGGGTAAAATCAGAGGTGTCTTCTTCGTATTATTATTATTATTATTATTATTATTATTTTGGATTTTTTAACCAGACTTGAGAAATAAAGAATGAAAAGTAGAAAGTTTTTGAAGCTGTCTTATTATTATCGCTTTAATTTTGGATTTTTTAAACCAAACTTAAGAAATAAAGAATGAAAAGTAGAAAGTTTTTGAAGTTGCAACACATTTAATGTATTAAAAATTTGGGTAGCTAGCACAAACCACAAACCATTGTTGAGGGTTTGCTTAAATTGTCTTTCACCATAGATTATATTATATGCAAAGTTGTATTTTACTCTAACTTTTTCAATGCAATTGATTACTAATGATTTATTAAGTTTCTATTTTTATTTTCTTTTCTTTTGTATGCTTTTTTTTTTTTCGTTAGATTAGTGAAAACAATAAAATCTTCTATTTTTATGTGTGTTTAGTATTTTTCACAAAATCTTGAAACATAAAACATAATTTTACAATTTTTACTATTTTCTTCATAGACTTTTAAAATAGAAAACACATGAAATGAAAACAAAAAATCTAACAAATTATTGGTGATCTGTTACCAAAAAAATTGGGGCAAAATGCAATTTTAACGAATGTTAAGAGTAATTCGTGCTTATTGCCCTAAAACTTTAAAACCTGTCCATTTTTAATGAAGGTAATATAAAATATCTTCGTTGGCTGATGTTGACAATGTCCTATTTTTGTTTTAAATTCTTGCCTTTCGAATCATGTGATGCAAGATTTATTGGTTGTCTGAAGATGACAAACCCTGGGAGGTACAGACACAATAAAATCAAGAGGACATGTCAAAGTGTGTCATGTTTCTTGGTCATGATTTGTAGAGTTATAAACAAAAAGGCTCCATACCTTATCCCCTGTCTGCTTCTTGTCCATATATCATACTCGTTATAGTTCAACATCAACTGAAATCTTGCAGAATCCAGAGAGTTCTGATTCTTGGGAGTATTATTGTACTAGTTTCCATTTTACACAAACTTGCTGTATTAATAGGGTGCTAGAGGGCACTGATTATTTCTTTCCTTTATTTCTACCCCATTTTTACCTCTTTCATTTCTCTCCCCCCCCCCCCCTCTCTCTCTTTGTTGTCTAGACAGTGTTGGTTTGGCTTAAATTTTTCTTGCTTGATTGGTTTAAATTTTTCCCAACATAATTAAATTAAGAATTTGACTACACAAAACACTTTTATTAAAAGCAACGTGGTTAATTAAGATTTAAACCAATGAAAGCTTAGGTTATGGAGTGTAAAACACGTTATGGGACACATTAATATGAATTTCTTTTGCCTAATGCCGGTTGACGTCGTTAGGAAGAATCCTAAACAAACGTTAGAGTTGTTTCTATTAAGGGTGTGTTGGTGGGGTTATTCACATTTGTATGGGTGCCAATGTGGGTTATTGCATGATTATGGGTCATAAAAATAAATGACATTTGTAGGGGTCTGGACTCTGAAATTGGTATGACATTCCAGTGTTTTTAAAAGAAAAAAAAAAAAAAGAAATTGCAGGTCGAAAAGGGTCGATAGGACAAGCTGAAATCAGCATGGCAGAAGTTGATTTAAGACCTTGTCTCTATTGGAGATATGATGTGTGGACAGAGAGATTTGACAGCTTGAAGTGCAATACCGATTTTAAGAAAAAATAATTAACAAAGCTTGATTTTTTTTTCTTGATAAATACCGAGAACCTCATTTAAACACACTTCATTCTTTACCCTCTTTGCTTTTTTTCTTGTTCTACTTACTCTCTTCTTTGTTTCTGATTGTGTGGGTAGAGAAAGTGTCAAGAGAAAAAAAAATTAAAGAAAGTTAGAAAATAATGAATAGAGAAAATTTTCATATTTTTGTTTACTTTAATGATTTTGTGACATAGTTTAACAGTGAAAGTGTGAAATTTATATTTGATTATGATCTAGAATTAGTTGTTATTTGACCATTTATGTCATTTGTGGATCTACATGGTGTGCTTTATTCTCATTTTAAAAATAGAGTGGAGAAAATCATATATAAGTAGGGATATCACTTGAGCCGGGAGGGGGCGGGGAGCACCCCCTGCCCCGTAGAAACCCCACATTCCCCGTCCCTGCCTCTGCCGGAGGGAAAATTGCCCCCCATCCCTATTCCTTGCCACCCTCGCAGGTCCTAGCGGATCCCCTAAGATGCAAAAAAGAAAAAGAAAAAAACTAGCTACTCTAAATTAACAAATCTAAGAAATCAAGCAAAGCAAAACAATTACTAACTACAATAAATAAGTAAATCAAGCCAAGCAAAGTGTTGTGGTGAATAAAATCAAAATGAAAATGAAAAGAATAAAATGAAAAAGAACAAACCTTTACCTAATAATGTTGTGGTGGATTGGTGGTGCTGTGCAGAGAGTTGGAGGTGGTGGCAGTGGCTGGCGAGCGAGAGAGGAGGAAGAGACGACAAAGAGAAGCGAGCGCGAGCGAGCCAAGAGAGGAGGAAGGTGAGAGGATTTGATTGGCGGCACGACGCCATGAGAGAGACGAGAGAGAGAGGGAAACAATTGACAAGCGAAAGAGAGAGACACAAGTGGTGAGAGAGATTATTAAGGTAAGGTAAGGTAACTAAGGTGAGGTTAGAGAGATTAAGTTTTATCTTTTTAATTTTTATTTATTTTTAATTAGAATAAATGTGAAATGTTATAAAATGTATAGGTATATATAGACTTTTCAAATACTAATTAAGGGCATTATAAACTTTTCACATATATCAGGGTCCCCGCGCGGCAGGGAGTATGATCCCTATACCCGCCCTTGGGGGGCAGAGATGTTTTTCCTCGCAAGGGCGGGAATAAAAATGTTTTTAAGAAGCTTTTGTAAATTTTCAAGTCGTTACAACATTTTAAGTAGCTGTATAATCTATCTGTAAATACAAATAGAACAATATTCATACGTAGAAATCATGTTAAATTCTACTAACGAGTCTTAAATAGACGGAACTTATCTATCTATAAATATTAAATAATATCGTCTTTAAAAATAAAAATCCGTCTGCAATTACGTTTAAATTTAGAATTTTTTTATAGTGACATCACTCAAGGATTTTACTAAAATACCCCTAATACAAAATAACAAATTACCAAAATACCCCTATTTCCAAACATTTAACAAAACTATCCCTGTTTTGGTTGACGTGACATTCACACTCTGCGTGACAAGCCACGTCAGATTCGCCAACACGCTTGACGAATAGTGTTGAGATTCGCCAACAGGGTTGCCACATCCAATAGGAATTTGCCAACCTGGGCTGGCGAATTCCTATTGGATTTGGGTTGGCGAATTCCTATTGGATCTGGCAACCCTGTTGGCGAATTTGGACTAACCCTAACCTTAAACCCTAATCAATTGGTTTGACGAATCATCTGGGTTGGCGAATTTGAACCTGACCTATAACCCTAATCTAACCTTAGCCTTAAATCCTAATAAACCCTAACCATAGCCCTACACCCTAACCCTAATAAACCCTAACCATAGCCGTAAACCTTAACCCTAATCAACTCTAAACTATAATCTCTAATAAATCCTAACCCTAAACCCCAATAAACCCTAACCCTAAACCCTAATCAACACTAACCCTAATAAACCTAACATTAGCACTAAACCCTAATCCTAACCCCAATTAACCCTAACTCTAAACCCTTCATCCTAATAAACCCTAACCCTAACCTTAAACCCTAACCCTAGTCAACCCTAACCATAAACACTAGTAATACTAACCCTAATAAATCCTAACCAAATCTATAGCCCCAACCCTAATCAAACCTTAACTCCAATCAAACCCTAGGATTTGATTAAGGTTAGGGTTATGAATATGGTTAGGGTTGTGGATATGGTTAGGATTTATTAGGGTTATGGTTATTAGGGTTGATTACGGTTATGGCTAGGGGTGATTAGGGTCTAGGGTTAGGGTTGATTAGGTTTAGTGTTTAAGGCTAGGGGTAGGTTTATTAGGGTTATGATTTAGTATGGTTAGGGTTTATGGTTATGGTTTAGTGCTATGGTTAGGGTTTATTAGGGTAGGGTTAGGGTTTATTAGGGTTTATAGTTTAGAGTTAATTAGGGTTTATGGCTATGGTTAAGGTTGATTAGGGTTAGGGTTGATAAGGGTGTAAGGTTAGGGTTTAGGACTAGAGTTTGATTAAGGTTATGAGCCAGGTTCAAATTCGCCAACTCAGATGATTCACCAAACCTGTTGATTAGGGTTTAGGACTAGGTTTTGATTAGGGTTAGTTCAAATTTGCCAATCCAGTTGGTGAATCTCAACAGCAACCAAAACAGGAGTAGTTTTGTTAAATGTTTGGAAACATGGGTATTTAGGTAATTTGATTATATAGTCGTAGTAGTTTAGTAAAAAACTCGACATCACTCATGTGCCTCGTAAGCATATACCATTAATGAGTAGTATTTAAGCTAAAGTCAAAGGAAAATCAACATCTCGTTATTCCTTGAAGCAAACAAAAACTGTTGAATAGCTTGATTTAGATCACAACAAAAATACTTTTGGAAACTTCAAGACTCCAACTTCAACAAAATACTTACGCCCTAAGACATTAAAAGTGCCCAAATAAATAAGATTCTTTCTTAAGCTAGGTATGTGTAAACATCATTCAATGTTCTCACAGTTCCATCATCATCTTGATTCTAATAGTTCAAATACTAAATACCTTACATAACATATTCGGATTAGGTAACGGTTTTGATTGGGTTGAATTGGATATGATAACCACTGGTTTTCAATATAAACAATTTTTTAGGGGATTGTGTTCAATATTTTTACATGAAGTTAGACATGACAAGTACATACTACAAAATATCAAAGCGATTTTCCCACAAAAACTGGCCTAAGTTTAGCAACCTTCTCTACTCAATTGGAAATAACTTTTAACCTCCCTCGCTTACAGAAAACACCAATATTTCAGGCAGAACAAAAAAGTCTGATGCATCATATTTCAGACCTTCCCAACCTTTCCCAATATGTAGCAATTATACCAGAGAAAACACAATGTTAGCCTTTACATTAAGAACAAATCATCTGGAAATTGTCTGGCTCCCATTACAAATCATCTGGAAATTGTCTGGCTCCCATTTCTTCTAACGCTTCCTCATTTTAGACCTTGCAAATCTAGAGAGCACAGACAAGGGCAGTGAGAAACAAGAGAAGTTAAAAAGATGAAATATCCAATCATAGCAAAACAAAAATTAACGAGGAAGCGTTAGGTTAGGACATACTCTATGTGCATCCCACCCCGATCTGATGATGGCAGCGTTCTGCCCTGAAGCTCCTCCAAGACCTTAGCAGCTTGTTCAACTTCCTGTAGAAAGAATATAGGATGATAAATTGATAAGGACCAAACCTTTTTTTTTGTTGGGAACTTATAATGACACATTAGTTTCAAAGAATTAGTTTTATTAGAATTTTCCCATTAGTTTCCCATTATGTCTTCCTTGTCCACATGTGTTGATTAGATACTTCCCGTCCTCTCCCTTGTGGCATACAAACTAGCAAAAAGGGTCTATCATAAGCTTGTCCATAAATTAGTTAAAATTCATACAAAGCAGACTTTCAGTGCAAGGGTGTTTCATAGATATGGCATGCTTAACTACATATTTCATGGATACCATTGAAGAGGGCAAGGGTGTGTGGGAGGTAATTGCAGTCAACAGAGAATGTTTGACAATACTAGTTGCTTTTTGATATGTACCAAGTTAAAAATTTGAACTAGAAAAACTCATCGGACAACCTAGCTTGTCCTACTCAATGGTATGCCATGATGATCTCATAGAAGTTCAGGAATAATGATAGTAACAGAACAAAAACGAGTAAACCCACAAATTCATCCCTGAATAAAACAATGTCAGACACATTAGCCCCTGAGAAATGAAAACCCCAAGCAGTGTCCAAGAATTACAAATTTCAATCACTGATCGACACATTATTTCTCAAAGACCAATGTGTCGGACATTGTTTTTGTTTTATTCAGGGATGAACTTTGAGGTTTACTCTACCAAAAACCCTCCTCCCTTCCCACATTGATACCAACACACAACACATTAATATTATAAATGCCAACTATTCAACCAACAATGCCTACCTACAGTTTCCTGCAAGAACTGTGACTTACCTCAAAATCAGCAAATGCAACAGGCATTCCTCCTCTAGAACGTATCCTTACCATGTTGAATCCATTATACCTGGAAAAATGGATTGAAGGCATTAAGCTCTACTATAAAATATCAAAATCAAGTAAATGATGCATCGCAGGGTCAAGATATAACAAGAACCAGCAGGTCCAGCACTGCTCCAATCTGAATAACAACACCACAGACCCTTAGCAGATTCAATAATAAGATAGATGCAGTAACTCACACAGAAAAAGTTTGCTTCAATTCATCTTCAGTGCAGTTTGGACCAAGATTTGCAATAAAGAGAGTGGAACATGGTCCTCCATTAGCATCCTTTTCATGCTGCTCCTGCAGCCCATTTGAAAGAATTATAATACAGAAGTTCCTAAAGGGAAAAGGAAGCAACATTGTTTACAACCTAGGCAGTAATGAATTCTATGTGCATAATTTAATGTGGGATAAAATATGGGATGTTTTCTTCAAATGCAGTAAGATGAAGAGTTCCAACGTATTGCTGGCTTTCATTCACTTACCGCAGAGACAGCATTGTCAGAACCAACGGCAGCCTCACTGCTGCACACAATCAGAGAACATAAAAGACTCAGTGAACCACTAGAAAATTCAAAACGCTTGGAAACTTTTATTATTCATTTTGTGTTCGTGTTAGCAATTTGCAAAACCATGAACTAGGGACTACAGTAAACAGTCACTATAATTGAACTCTCAACCTTTTCGTGGTTGCTAAATCACCATGGTTGTCGCCACTTCCCAATGGTTCATCAGGGTCACTGTCACCTAATGTGCAAAAATGTGAAGTGAGCCACAGAAACAAGAGGGGCAAGAATATGAAACACAACTCCCTTGTCTTCCCCCCTTTCCTTTTCTAATCTCACCCACCTGATTTGAATTGGAAGAAAGGGACATGTAGCTTTCGGTGTATAATGTATTACATGAGGCACAGTGATACAATAATATAGTAGTGAGATAGATCATAGTCATTTCAGAACAAAAGATATATAGGTTGCCTTGAACTTATAAAGTAACATTACCATCATCAGTTGAAGACCCCTGAACATCGGCCTCCCCTGTAGATCTTTTATCTATAACCACATAGGCTCCACTACCTGTGCAGAACAAGAATCCAATAACCATCCTTGAAAAGCAGTAAAACACTGAATTTCTCCATGACTTATCAAAATAATTAAATATATAAAAATAAAAATTCATAAATATGGAGGAATAGAAGAAAAACTGCTATACAGAAAAAAGGAATAGAATAAAAGTAAAATGAGAACGCATCCATATAAGCATTATAGCTTGATAGTATCACCATCAGCGTTTTCCATTCTCATCCCTTCAAGGCAAGTGTAATATATATACCTGGCTTACGCTTCCTCCTTGAGTTTGACCTAGCAAGTTCGATGTGTAAAACAGAACCAGTTTGAGGATCAAATTTCACGCCCTGATGATCACCACAGAATAAAGAAATCATAGAAACCAATTTCTATAACTTGTAAAACATCTTATCAGTAAATTACATATGAAAAGCAAATTAGAACCACCTGGCATCTAGTATTTCCTTTTCAATATGCATGTCAATAGTCATGTCACAGCAATGTACACATTTTCATGCATTTCACAGCTTAATCAATGTCATTATAGTCCAAGAGGGTGAAGGTGATACCAAAAAATCTTCAGTCAAATGAACTATATTTTTAACAAATAACTTTCTCATCATCGACTAAGCTATCTGTAGTTCTCTAATACCATCATACATTCCTAATCTTCAACATTCATCTTGAATTGTTATTTGAGACTAGGTACTCACGTTTAAGGCGTGCAACGCTGCAATTGCTGATTGATGGTTGAAAAATGTGGCAAATGCAACGACCTGAAAAGATTGTCAAGAGAACTTCAATTCAATATCTACAAAATTTGTATAAACCCTCACTGTAGTCCTGAAAACTATCAGCGCCAATAGTAATAGTCCTGAATTTTGGAAATCCACTTCTAAGTCTGATGTCTTATTTCATAGTTAAATTAGTCCCAAACACTATATTCTTATGTTGCATTGGTACAATACGGTACCAATACCAGATATGAATATAACCAGATACAAAAATTTTGAAAAAAAAAAAATTATGGTACGGGAATGGCACGATATATATTAGATAAAAATATTAAAATATGAACAATTAAGTAATTCAATAATAAGGTAAATGTAATTTAATAGTGATCTAACTCAATGTGTTTATCAAAGTACTATAAAATATATCAAATAAGTAAAAATATCCCGAGGTACAAGATTTGAAGGGTTGAAGTATTACTTTGCTTCTTTTAGAAGCAAACCAAATATTTTAGTCATAAAATTTGATGTTCTCTAAAGACAAACTTGACCGTGGTGTAAGGTTTGACCTACAAGTATCCAAGAGTATTCAATAAGTACCGGTACCGGGTATGTATCCTATTTAGGAGTACCCATGCTTCTTAGCTGCATTCTCGTTACTGTATTTTCCTTATTCAAATAGTTCTTAGGGTGAAAGCAAATTTCGGAAAAGGCTAAATGCCCTCTGAACATTTTATCGGTTACTAAATTGATCCCTCGACAAAAAGAGTGAATATTCTACTTGGTCCCTGAACAACCCCCAATTGGCCCCTAAGTATTTCAAACATTACCCTAGTTAGTCCATGAATATTTAAGACAGAAGTACTACCAGATAACGTTTGAAAAGTTCAAGGACCAATTAGGTATTCCCCTCCCTAAAATAAGTGACTATTACGACCTACAATTACAATTCTGAAGAAGTGAGATTCAACATAATTCACCAATGCCCAGTTAAAATTGCATCAGTAGAATTTTTATTTTTTTTTTAAAAATTTCCCGAGAAACAAACAGAGAAATGACGTGCCTGGTTAGCGCGGCCGGTGTACTTGAGTTGGCAGGAGTCGAAGCCTGGGCGGCGGCGGAAGAGGTTGTGAATCTCACGCGCCTTCACGTCGTCCGGGAGACCCGACACGAAGAGCGTGTTGATGTGGCTCTGCTCATCTTGTTTTTGTTGTTGGAACGCGTAATACGGATCGAACGCTTGCTGAGCCATGACCACAGGGACACGACGACGGCGACGATTAATCGGTTTCCGCGTGGTATTTGGCGGCGATGGCGGTG
>QANU01027477.1:32549-55921 GCA_003254905.1 Nissolia schottii | reverse complement strand
GACACATATATATATATATATATATATATATATATATATATATATATATATATATATCAACATGGTCTCTGAACATTTCATATGTTGCATTCGTTAGTTCCTATGTCCATTAGCACCGTGACAGAGGATGATATGACTGTTAACTTTGTCCTCTTCCCTCTCCGCTGTCATAGTGACCAAGGTTGAATATCCAAATTGGTTCCTCAACATTACATCGATGACTAAATTAGTCCCTCAATTAAACCCCCCTGTGGTCTCTAAATATTTCAAAGGTTGTTCTCGTTAGTCCCTCGGTACATTATAATTGCGACCAAGGTTGTTAAAATCGAGATCTTATGTACGATTGAAAGAGAAAAATAAAAACGTAAAACGTGAAATCATAGGATCGTTCAATCCAACTAATAGTAGTAGAATCAGCTGACCTCTTCAAAATCGTAAGATTTTAATATTTAAATTGAGACCTTATCAATCTTGACTATGACTATCATGACCCAAAATAATTGTGAGTGCACACAAGGAAAACCATCCTTGTAGATAACTGATAGCAGTAAATGCTCGTCGAAGTGTGGCCTTTGTAGGGACTTGCTCCCTACTGGTCGGGACTTGCTCCAGGACTTACTTGACCAATATTTGTTCCTTAGTTCACTGTGCTAAGACTTGCTATTGGAATTTCTGTTCCAAGACTTGCTCTAGGTCTTATTTACCATATATGAGTCCAATTAGGACTTTCTTTCAACTTAAAGGACCGGAAACGTCGTTTGCATTATCTGTACTCAACCCAACAATAAATAATTTCACAATTAACTATCATCCATTCAGAACAGCTCATGCTATAGTCTATCTAAACACATGTTAACATAATATTTTGGAAAGTCATTAACAAGTAATTCAAGCTATAAACATGCAATTTTGGTATAATTATCCTAGACTGAGGGACTGCCACCACTTAGACTCGTCAGAACGTGAGAGTCGACACTGGAAGCCCCTTGTGGATTACGTTTGAGGTAGAACATTGTTGGAAATAGAATGACTGATTAGAAATTGAAAGAAAACATAAAGATGATGTTGATGGACTTTGTTGTTAGCGCCACACGTGACCAACTCAGCAATAATCAAGGTGCGACCAATTCAAGAACTTGAGATTTTTAGAGTAAACAAGGTCAAAATAATAACTTTAAGGATGATAAGTGATCTGGTGGAAAAAATAACTGTTAGTGTCACATTTTAAATTGGAAATTCAAATGCGTGGAAGTTATTTGGAGTCAAATTGAAGTAGCTAACCAAAAGGTCACTTGACAGTTTAAAGAATGACGATTTACTTGGTGGTTTAAATAATGAGGGTTACTTGATGGTTTCAAGAATGAACAGTCAAAAACATGTAGCGAAAATTTTAGACCTCAACTGCACCAAATACAAGTGGCAGACATGCACAAAGACTTTCACTTCTATAAATAGGTGCCCTTAGTGAAACATTAGTTTCCGAAATTCACACTTGTAATATCTCTCATACACCCAAGTCATCGAGACACACGAGTAAATAGAGGAAATCAAGTAATTTCCCATTTATTTGCTTTATGTTCTTTCTATTTCTATGATTAGTTTTCAATTTTTGTTCCTTTGTTCTTTGTTTCAATACCACTGTATCTTATTTTTTGTAGAATTCTCATTTAAAAGGTTATTTTCAGTTACTTATTCCTTGATTTGCTCACATGACTTTGAATTTGATGACCTTCTTTTGTTCCAAACAAGCATTCTTACTAAAACGAACTCAACCCTTTAGGGAATTAACTTTTAATTCCCTAATTTAGTGACTTTGAGTTAGAGGATGTGGTAAAAGGTTTTTAATTCTTTATTAACCATGTTTCCTAGAGAACACACGTATCATGAGTCACTAATTTCTTATATTTTTATTGGTTTTTTTTTTAATACAAGGAAAAAACAACAAAAGATAACAACAATGAACTAAGTGAAGCACAAAAATAGAGTGGTGGACCATCATGGTTACTAACCTTAACACCCCCATTGTTGAAGGCTCCATTGGGAACTTTGTGCATACTTTCTTGACTAATTGAAGTAATTTGGCATATATTATCTTTTGGGATATTCAATTTTTTTTTTCCTTTTGGTAACTGTTGGTGTTGAAAGTGATTTCATATGAGAGAGTTTAGCTTATATACAACTGTTTACATCAGTTAAGATGTTATCGTCCTAACAACTATAAGCTTAGCTTAGTAATTGGAATGGTGGATGTGTATAATGGGATTGGAAATAAGGACATGAATGGCATGCAAATTTGTTGACATGGTGCTGTCATGAAATGGAAAAATGTGTTCAAAAAAAGTAGACATGCCTACATATAAGAAAGTCATAAGTTGTGACTTGTGATGTCATATAAGACATTGCCTTCGATCTCTGCCTTATGTCCAAGATAAATGCACTTCCTTGCGAATCAAGTTTAGTTCTATATCTAATAAGTGTAGAAGCAAATGCTAGACAACTAAAGACTCTAAGTAGTGAAAAATAAGGTATTGAAATGTAGAGCAATTCATGAGGAGTAGCATTGTTAATGACAGGACTAGACTTCACCCAAAAAAAAATGACAGGACTAGGCAATTTGTTAATAATGTGAATCACTTGAAACATGCCATAAATCTAAAAAGTTTTAGGCACATTTGAATGGAAAATAAGGACCTAGTTACTTTTAAAATGTGTTTATGTTTGCATTCAACTATTCCATTCTACTGTGGGGTTTCCACATAGGATTTTTGGTGCAAAATCCCTTTGGAATCAAACAGAGATTGCAGGAAAAATTGTGAATGGTCTATCCTAATTACTTTGAGTCTTTGACAATAGTACTAAATTGATTTTCAATTAGCAACAGAAAATTAGCAAGGTGATGTTTAACTTCAGTTTTTTATTTTAGAAGAACTGCCCCAATGTGTCTTGGTTACATCTACTATTGTCAAAAAATATTGATTCCGTGAATGGATGGAATTGCATAGAATATTTCGGAGGTTTTAGTTTTTCGCTGTGAGCGCTTAAATTTAAACTTAACACTATAGATCAATAAAGATGACATTGGCATGGTGCTGAAGAGTTTTGGCGAGGACGACACCGGCAACACCAATTTGGGGATTGTGTTCAAAGTTTCGAGAAAAAAGAATTCAAGTTTATATAGGGCTTACATTTCGTGTAAGGCGTATATTTTGTATAGTGCTAACGATGTAAATATTCATAGGGTTTAGTCTTTTTTTTAGTTTTGCATAATTATTTTTGAAATAATGTTGATATTTAATACGTTTGTGAAAAAAAATAATAGAAAAAAGGCTTATTGTCATGATAATAAATACTGATTTGGTTATGTTTTGAGGATGTGGTGCAACAATGAGACAGATGTGAGTGAGTTTAGATTATATTAGGATTTTAGGGTTTAATAAAGGGAAAATGGGGAAATTAGGAATTAGGATATTTTTTACCAATTTTAGAAATTGTATGGACTAATTTAAACTAAAGCTTTGCCATGTCACCTCAAACGTCATGTAAAAACGTGTACATGTCACTTATCTTAACACACAAGCAAAAAAAATGACGTCGCACTAACAGAAATGACCTAGGAAACTAACTTGACTCACGACCTACATTTTTAAGGAATAAATTGACTCATTTGACATTGTACAAAAATAAGAAGGAAATGTGACATTACAGAGAAATGAATCATCTCATGTGAATTTTTCACATGACCTTGTCATGTATGATTTTGCACTTTTAATTTTTCTCTTGTTTATGTTTTGTATGAGTCCTACTTTCTCAACTAAATATGAGAAATCACACATAACAATGACAGATGAGAAATCCACATGAGAATATTCATTCCCGACATTACGTGTGAATGGAGAGAAAACTGTTACATATTATAATTTTTTGTTATAACTTCAGAGATAATATCTCTCATGTTTGACACAAGCTCCACTTGTTGGCATACAGAAAGTAGTAAAGACACTCGGAGACGGACCTAAAGAGGGTCTGCAAAACAAAACAGAAAATTTTTAATATATATTCATATATGTACACCTTGATACTTAGAAGTTTTGGTAGCCTATCAATGTTGTGAACAGAGGTAGAGGTTTGTTAATTCAGAAAACCTCCCGTCGATACCCAACTGCTCCACTTTTCTCTCTTTGCACTCAATTTATCATTTTTGGCACAAGCACTCCCTTATATTTTAACCAGATAAAATTTTCAGCCTACACAAATTTAGTTTTACACTTTTACCTAAATCTTTTATTTCCTTGCACTCAATTATGATTTAATGAAAAATTCAACCATAATAAATTTAGATCTATAAATTATAAAAATAATTATAATATCACTCACTTCACTCACTTTATCATCTAAAGTGAGACCTCTCTTTAAAAAAAAAATTCTTTATGTATTTAGTATTGTCTCGTATAGTAAACTCAAAAATAAGATGAAAATATTTTTTTTATTGTTTTTTAGCTTATTAAAAAGATGGCTGCTAAAAATTCTTACAACAATTTTTTTTATTATTAACTAATTTTATAATTTTAAAAAAATTTCTCTATATATAATAATTATTTAGTATTATATTATAAAATTTAGGGTTAATTAAGTTTTTAGTCCCTGTAATATGAAAAAGTTTGGTTTTAGTCCCTCATGAAAAGTTTTAGTCCCTGTAAAATATGAAAATTTGATTTTAGTCCCTGTGAACGGTTGGTGATGGACGGTGATGACGTGTCAGTTAACCCGTCATCAGGGACTATTTCTAATATCACCGTCCATCACCAACCGTCCACAGGGACCAAAATCAAATTTTCACATTTTACAGGGACTAAAACTTGTCATGAGGGACTAAAACCAAACTTTTTCATATTACAGGGACTAAAAACTTAATTAACCCTAAAATTTATTTGACAAGACGACGTATTAATTTTGGACTCCTTATCCAATTTCTAGGTCCACCACTGAAGAAATTTCAAAATGTCTTACCAGCTTTGGGATAATCCAAACCGCATTACACAATTTATTCCTTTAATTTCTTAAATAATTATATACATAGAAATACCTCAACAATTAATAAATTATAAAATTTTATTATGCTTACAACAACTTACATTAACTGTTAAAAAATCGTTTCTCTTTTAATTTGAAATGAGCTTATATGAGTAAACCTGAAAAAAAAAGGGCTTCTATGTTAAATTTACACTAATAATTAATTTTACATGTTTTGTACCTTAAATCATGTCATATGTCATTATTTTTACAATTTCTCACATCCTTAGTCATATTTTACCTGTACTTCTAGTGACTTTATCCAACTAATCTCTCCTCTTTCTCTCTTATGGGGGGTTATCATACATCGAGAACTGAAAATTTCCTAGATAAACAAAAGTTTATTATCTCATATTTACATACACACAATAAAATTATTGAAAACAAGTTAATAAGATGACAATTAACTTAATCTCAAATTTCTCTTGGACCTTCGTAATTTTTTTATAATAACAAAAATAATCATTTTAATTTTATTTTTACGATTAGAGTGTCACCATTACCGTTTGTAAGAGTGGGAAGCAAACAGATATAGAACTTGGAAGCTACATGGTAGTCAGAAACTGTATGCGAAAGATTCAATGAAACACCCTAAACCTCAAGACAATTAGAAAGTCCTTTGTTGACGGTGAGGTCGTAGGTAGCAGTCTTTCCGAGGGTGTCTCAAACAAGGGAAGCAACAACAATGAAAAGGTAAGGAAAAAGATCAGAGGTGTTGCACCATCAGAGAACAAACTAAAGACTCAAAAAGTGTCAAAACCTGAAAGCCTATCTATACGTGTGCGATCTAAATTAGGATAAAGAAAGCATTTTAATAATGATGACTCCAATTACAAAAATAAAATTAAAACGATTCTCCTTGCAATTATAAATAATTTGACATGGAGTCACTTTTTTAATTAAAAAATAAGAACTAACCAAAGTCTAAAAAATGTTTGAGACCAAGTTAGCCGTTAACAATTAGTAAATACATCTTAAATAAAGTTGATGCAACCTACTTTTAAACTTGTGTTCGTGTAAGAATTTCTCGTGAGGATGGTGTTAAATGGTTGATTAATTAATATAAACTGAAATCTGCATCACTGTCAGAAAACCAAGATTTATTTATTTATTTATTTTGGTAAGGGAAGATAAACAGTGAACAGAAAAACAGGAAACTAAATCATGGGATCTAAACTAGATAAAAGCAAGACATCCGCTTCAAATTAATATAAATAATTACACTGTAAATAATCTAAGACATTCTTATACAGGTGTAGGAGAAAGTAGAAAGTCTAGTTGACGCCTCTGTAGCAGTATCCCACAAAAGGGGCACCATGGTTTCGAGGATACTGCCTGCGAGGATGATTCAGTTACAAAATCTGAATCTACATGAAATGAAGGCATTCTAAAAAGTGGTTCAGGAGTCAATCTAAATGCCACCCTATGGCAACATACACAAAACCATAGTGGAGTATTAGGGCAAACCTGCATGCAAACAGCACATCTCAATAATGTGTGACGCTTATCACCTCCGCTGCTGGAATTTTCACCTTGACAAAAACCAACCTCAGGGGATTCAAATTGAACCAATGTTGAACAATAAGTGCAGGGCTCCACAGCTGAATATCTACTGGGCAGAAACCTGCTACTTAGGAGAAATGAAAAACACTTCCATTAGCATTTTTGGAGTTCTGAAACAAATCTAGAAGATGTATAACTTTATCTAACAATTATCTAACAATCTTGGTAACAATTTTGCAGCATCAAAAAATTTATTTAAGCAGTTTTCTACAACATATGAGGAAATGTATAACAAGAAGAATTTACCAATTAAAACAATGAAGAGTTTTGAATCTAAGAGAACTAAGCTCCCTATTGATCCAATAAATCGATAAGTGATTAATCATTAATCACTCTCTTTTAAGATTTTCATTGTCAATGGTAACTGTTTCAAATTTGAAACTTTTTACAACGATTTTTCTTTTGGCATTATAGTTTTCCCAAAAATATTATAGGCAAACCTCACCCCAAATATTTTCTTGTTTCATTAATAACAACAAAATCATAATCTAGATTATTGTTAGCAGAGAAAAGAAAACATAATTTTCGTATTCAGGCAAAAAAGAAGTCACTGAAACAGAGAAACTGTTGTAACCCTCGTAGGTGGAACCAAAATGCAATATTCTGATTGATGGTTTTATGATTTCAGAGAGGACCCCATTTTGTTTAACCTAAGCTTCCACTTTGAGTATTAATTTTCATCAAGTTTTCCAGCATAAACGTAGTGTTTTTCTGCACCATTTTCTGAAAAGTATTAAAATATGTTACTCATTGACAATTGGTTAGTTTCAATTTCAGGATAAAAGAGTCAACATGAATAAACAAAGCTATGAAAACAATTATACAGTAAGACAAAAGGAAAAAGGAATACTAGCTCATGCACACACCAAGGCCCTGACTGGTACATCATATAGGATAATATAAGATTTGATAGTACAAGGCTTGATGATCTAGTATACGTTATATATTGGATTAAGTTATCTAATGTTGGTTGCACTATATCATGTAAATATATCCTATAAAATATGTGTTGTCTAATAATTTTAATTAACAAAAATATCTGTATAAATGCAAAAATTTTGTTTGGCAACAAATTTGTACACAAATATTGAATTTTGTTGGGTCTTGCGAGGCTTGATAAGTTTATCCTATAATCATGGGATAAAATTAGGGGAAATGAATAACTTCACCAAACATACAATAAAAATATATTGTGTAGCATAAGTATGCACTGGCCTAATATAAGACCTCACTTGTAAACATTACCTTTTCTCATTAGTAATCTTTGAGGCAATGAATTTCAACTGATCACGAACATGATCCTGATTTAAGGAAATCCATTGTTCCATCTGTGCTAGCCCAACAGGATACCAATGACCAGCTTGTGAATGAGTTGCTTTGGGATGGGACATACTAGGTTGGAAAGCAGAAAAACTAAAACCCACAAGCCTTTCACGGAGCTCTCTTTCACTGCTTACAAGAATTTCCATCCACTTAGTTGATTGTTTTTCCATTGCAGGACATTTCCCTTCCAAGTTTTGAGCTATGCTGTTTATTCTCGTTATTTGGTCAGCATCCAGATTTGCTAACATTACACGTCTGCATATTATATTGAGCAAGTGTAGCAGGCGAGAAGGAATGTCTGACAAACTTGAAGAAACATGTGATAAAACCTTTTCATCAGGAATGTCCATATGAGATCCCAGAAATGACAATGTGAGCCATTTCATGAGTAAATGTTCTGCATATTTCCACATGTTATCCTTGAAAGCCAATAGTGCTGCAATTATATCCCAAAGAACCAGAGGCTTATCAAGGCATTGATATTGGTTTAAAGACCATATGATACTAGCCCCCCAATTAGTTAAATGTTTCATTTCAAAAGTGGAATATTCTTCTGTGTAAAATATAAAAGGGCATTTCAATGGAAAATCCACTTGTAGCCCACCAATCCAATAGTATTCAACAGCTGCTTTCAGAATCCTGTTCAAAATTCGAGAAAAGTGTCATATTTTGACATTTGTGAAATTTTCTTTAATGAAACCTTTATTTAGGAAAAGGCAAGGAGACAAAAAGAAAATAAAAACGTAGTTTAGAAATGTAAAATTTATGCATCCAATGTTGTTTCAAGGTCCAATGGCAGCAAAAAATCATCAGTACAAAAGATTTCTTCAACCTTGGGTTGGTGTGACTTTTTTTATATATGTATTATATTTTTAATTGGTCTCAAATTCTAATTATTCAAGTATGCACATTTTCCTGAACTCTTTCTCCCTTCTCTCACATTCAACCCAAACAAAAGGGAAGGGGGGGAACACTCGATTCAGCTTATGTCCATACCTTGCTTCATACATTCGATTTAGTTTCTCAACATCGAAGCAATGAACCTGAAATAAACAAACAGAAATACTCGGTAATAACATAATACGGTCAAAGCAAAAGCAAGGGAAAGAATTTCATGTGTACATATAATACAGCTATATAGCCAATAATGCAGTGTGTCCAAATAAAATAAACAGAAGATATCAAAGATGAAAACGAAACTGCTCAGTTTTCAGGCCACAAAAATGTTTTCCCCTGCATCATATTAACAAATCAACCCAATTGACATAATGCCCCTTTTTTAAAATTTAAAAAAAAAAATAGATGGGGGAACTTGGAATTAACATGAATTGTTGGATTTCTTTTAATTAAGGCAAATGAATCAATGCTAAACTATAAGGCCACAGCTTACTTCTGGAAGTACTGTGTTAGCTAATTAGAATATGTGATTCACTAGTAAAATCAAAATCAACATCCATGAAAAGAAAATTAACATTATCATTCAGAATATAAAAGGCGGCCCACCACACAAGGCTCCCTCACATGGTACACGTATACTATCTTAACCTCACAAGCAAAGAGGTTGTTTCTAGGATTTAAACTCATTACAGCTGCCCCGAGATAGATCGCAAGACAACAACTTTGTCATTGCGTCAAACTCGCCCTATTTGTTAAGAATATCATTCAAAGAATATTATGAAATATAGGTAGTTGCTTCAGGGAATAATATTTGTGGTTTAGACAACGGGTTAATGACAACAAACTCAAATCTCAAGTTAATATGATTTATATATTCAAAATTTCAACATAAACATGACATAGTTTGATCACCTAGAATAAGTTTAGAATACCTGATGAAAAGAGTGTAAAACCGTATTCTCATGCTCATAGAAAGTCAAGACCATTTTTCTCATGAAGTGTTGTATTCAGTAAAACATAATCAGGATTCCAACAAAATGAAAAGCAACACTGTTAAGTTTCTCCATTGTGCATTTTCTTTTCTCATCACAGATGGTTCGGGCACATTTGCAAAATGAATGCTAACTATTAGAAGGTCAAAATGAATAAGGTTCTTTAAATTCAAAAAGATGCTAGATAACTAAATGTCTTAAAATGTAGCATCCAGATGATGGTTAGTAATTTAACCTCTTTTTTTCACTATTTCAATTTAGGGATAACAGGATAAACTTATAATTCCAGGATTATTGGGGCATTGCATTAATTTTATCTGGACACACAAGAACCCTATGACCTTGATGCACGAAACAATATGAATATCCAAAATCGATATACAAATGCAAAGGCTTGTTTTTTAAAATAAAATACCATACAGTAGCAATGATAAGATTTCCAGGTGACACTGCAGCACCAAAACATGAACCAAATGCATCGCTTGAAGGCTGCAAGGGAAAACGTGCATATTTGCTTAAGTACGAAAAAAAACAAAATCATACCAAAATATGGTGAAACTAAAAAGGGAAATAATAACATACGCAGGTTGAATTGTCATTACGGGGCATATCAGAATGGAGTGTTACTTCATCCAGGCATCTCTCATGCAGAATCCAGCTTCGCACTGAATTATCCTACCAACAATTAAACAACCATTCATTAATCAAATAATTCAAACGCATGTCAGAAGCACCAAAATGTTTGAATGGACACCTTGGCAACACAATAAAATGCAAGAGACATACAACATTATGGTGAACATATTTTAAACGTAAGGAGTTTGATGCTCAATTTTAATTTGTTAATCTTTGTTTCAAACTCTGCATTTATAAATAGACAACTAATAATTTAGACACAAATTTTTGCTACATATTGGAAACCAATCAGCTGAAACTTGGAAAGTGTTAAGACCTCAGAATTTCAAGCATTTTAAAAGGATTCTTCAACATAACTTACAGAGACCCAAATGTAATCAATGATATGACACTTAACATGTCAAGTTTAATAAAAAGAGAAATGAAAACAGACACATTATAAACAAACGTTATATAGAATGTATTTATGCCCACATGCACACACATGACACATATAAATGTAGTATGTATTAGAGTAGTCAATAGCGCGCTATAGCAGTGCTATCACGCTGAAGCGGAGCGATGCAGCCGCCCACCGCAAAACAATCTGCATCACGACACATTTTCAATAGTGGCAGTCGCAGCTGTGAATTGTGATTTTAACGCGTCTTCACAGCCGCATCTAGGGAGGAACGACAAAGAAGATGATTGACCACCCTGTTTCTAAAGTCAAACCCTAACTCTTAGTATTAATGTTTTAAGTTGAATTATCTTCCTGTCCTCACTTATGCTATCATTTTGCCTTCATTTAATTGTTTGAAATTTCCACTTTGCCCACATTTTTTTAACGAAACACCAATTCTATCCTAACTTATTACAATGAAATGTCTGTTACCCTCATTTTTGAATGAATTTTTTTATTTTTAAACATTTATGTGCCGTATTAATTTCACAATTATTATCTGTATTATTTTTAATAGTGGTCACCCCACTATTTGCTATTCCGCAATAGCGTTTTTGGCATCGGTGGCACTGAGTTGCTATAAGTTGCTATCCAGGATTGACTATTGTGGTATGCATGTCCAGTCATTCACACAAGTATGAATGTAATGATACCTAAATAGAAAATTGGCCACATCATCTAAGGAAAATGATATAAAACTAAATTTGATACACTTTCAGCGTTTTAAAGTCGTCCAATCATGTATAGTGCCCATTGAAAATTTGAAATAGTTTGACTTTTACCATAACGACCTCAAAAGTTAAACAAAAGATAAAATCATAAAATATGATTGATTGCCAGTGTAGAATACGTTACATTGACAGTGTATTTGAAGGGAGCATAACTTTAACTTACATGTAATTAATTACCTGGCTACAGCTGTACAAAAATCTTCCGCCAAATACCCAGGCCAAACCTGTAATCTGAAGGAAATAAAAAATGAAGAAATCAGCAGAGGAATGCAGCTTCAGCATTTAACTAAGTCAAAAAATGAATAAATAACTTACAATATAATCATGTGCATCATATGAGCCAAGCTTATCAAATTCCCTATAAGATATGTCACACAGCCATATTTCAAAGGAACCAGAACCTTTGCCAATGGCTAAAAGCATCTTGGAAGGGTACTGAAGATGCGCAGTTATTGAAAGTACAGAAACTGCAACGGCATTGACAGTTATAACCTATTTAGAAATTGAAAGGTCAGTAAAAGAACTATTGACAAATGACGAGGAAAGATAGAAATGAAAGTGCAAAAAATAAGTAGAAAGTACCTCCTTCAATAAAACAAAAGGAGTTTGTTCCTCTTCTGATGATTTCAGCAACTTGTCATTGTCACCCAACCAAATCTTCACACTGATAAGCACATATGTTTCATCTTAACTCAGATATTATGTGCAAAATGTATTGTCATACACAGTTTATCTAATTAGGAGTGTGAGGTAAAATAGAATCAATACTTTGACCACCTAGTCAAGGAAGGTTAGGTCTGGATGTTGTCGATCAGTCATTCCAAGTGCTTTAGTTATTAGGTCAATGTCAAAAACCATCTCTCTTAAAAGCTTAAGTTGTTAAGTACAGACAATTGAGGGAATTTTATATCCCATTGGGCTTGAAGTGTGGACAATTCACAGGCAGACCTTATAGTTTCTGCTGAAATTTTAACTTTTTTTAAAAGAATGGGATCAACGAAAGAAATCAAACTCTAGACCACATGGTGTAGAGGCTTTGATACTGTGTCAAGAACCATCTTTCCCCAAAACTAAAGTGGTTGGGTAAACGCAACTGAATGGTTTTTTATTGTTTGGATAAAAGTAGCATTTCATTAAGAGAAGAGAATTGCCAAAAAAAAAAAAAAAAAAAGAGACGAGAGACTCTCTATACAAAAACAAGAAACAAAACAAGAAAATGCTAACAATGAAGTAAAGCTTTTCAATCTATCAATATACATCTGAGAGGGAAAATCTTCTTAAAAAATTGTGGATTGTACACCACATAGATGACAAACATTTGAGAATTTGCCATTGAAGGTGCTAGAGTTGCGTTCTAACCAAATGCGTCATATTTAGCTTCCTTCCTTCTCCCAAAGCCAGCATATCCAAGGCTGAATGGCACGCCCAACATTCACCAAAGATCTCAAACAGATGATTCCACAAGAGGTTAGCCACTAAACAGTGCAAAAACAGATGCATAACTAATTCCATATTCTCACCACACAGGGAAATAGCTTTATGTGGCCTTCGAACCTGCAACATGTCATTAGTACTAGTTTTGTTACGGACAGCTATCTAAATAAAGGATTTGATCTTACTGGGATCTTTGGACTTCCAAACTAGTTTGTCAAGGTGGAAAGAAGATAAATTCAAAGAATGAGTTAGGAACTGAAAGTAAGATTTGCAAGTAAACAACCCAGCGGAATCAAGTGACCAAAATCTTTTAGCAGGAGTAGTAGACATGTTAACAATATCAAGAAAACTCAAAAGGACATCAAATCCAGAAGACTCTATCATTGAAATTTTGAAAAAAGTGGAAGTTCAAAGAAATAGTAGAGTCTTGTACAATGCATAGGTAAAAGTTATGGGGGCAATGTAAAGAAGAAACACGGTATAAACAAGAAAATGATAAAATAGAAGAGGAGTCACCTACCCAATGGTCTTCCTAAAAGTTAAAATGGGACCCATTCCCTACCTGCACTGAAAGCAATGGCTATGAAGTAGTGTAACCTTGCAATATAAATTTTCGAGGACTAGAATGAGAAGCAAGATATGCAAATTTAGCGTCTCGCCCATTCTTGCATGAGCCATACTTACTGCTGATTACCTTGCGTCATAGAGAATGAAACTCTAAAAGAAATCGCCATAACCATTTAGCTGCCAAGGCCAAAACCTAAACCTCCTTCCGTTTTGGGACAACACCACACCTCCCAACTAACTAAATGATCACGTTTCAAATCCAAAGCACCTGATCAAAGAAAGTCCCTTGTGATCTTTTCAACATAATTGGCTACACCCATAGATATGCAAAACAACGATAAGTAAAAGGGTATACTAGAAAAACTAGGTTGCATGAGGGTGATCTAATCGCCTAAAGAAAAATATGCCCCTTTCAATATTCCAAGGAACTTAGAGATCTTTTCCACAACAAGATCTCGAAAAGAAGCAGATCTAGGTTACCACCTAAAGAGACGCCCAAGTACACGAGAAGCCATTGCAAAATCAGGCATGTTGCTAAAGAAATTGTGGTAGAGAAGGTTGAGAGTCGATATTAATACTAGTTATACTACTTTTGGATAGACTGATTTCCAACTCAGAGAATATCTGAAATATCTATAGACAAAAAAGGACATTTATCAAACTATCCTTATAAATCAAGGAACAAAATAGTGTCATTAGCAAGCTGCAAATGGGATACCACAATCCCTTCAAATCCCATTGAAACCTTGAACTAGCCCATTCTCTACCGCCAAGAAAGCAAGTGACTAAGGAAATCTACCACCAAAGTGAACACAAAAGGGGATAAAGGATCTCCTTGCCTTAATTCCCTTAGACCTTTTTGGTTCTCCATTAACAACTGTTGAAAAAGAGCTCAAAGTAAGAAAACTTAAGAGCCAATTCTCTATCTACCGCCAAACTCTTTCCATTGAAGCAACTTATCCAAACAACTCCAACTTACCCTAACATAGGCTTCCTCAAGATCCAACTTGAAAAGAAGACATTGCTTTGATCTTTCGTTCATATCATCAACCACTTCACTAGCTATAAAAGTAGCATCTAAGTTCTACAATAAAAGAACTTTGATTCTCTAAAATGTTCTCTCTTAAAACCTCCATAAAACAGAGAAAAAGTCTTCGAGGTGACCTTGTACAGACTAGGATTACTGCAAATCCAAAATGCTGATTTTACAAGGATTACTGCAACACAATCACTTGCTTTCCTTAATGACCACTTGCTTTCACTAAATATGTCCTAGTTGTCATGAGACAACTATGACATCGACCAACCTAATTATTATAATGGAAAAATATAAGAAATGATAGACATATTTTAGACCAACAAGACAATTGAGTTTCATAACCATAATATAAATGCAAAAGCTAAAGATCAGCATTCATGTGCCAGGAGCAAATTATTAATAACACAAAAAAGCTAGATAGACTTGTCATCTTAACTCTTAAGATCGATTTGTAAGAGAACCTTTTTCCTGTCTTGTTGCTAACACCATTTCTAACACCAAAGTGAATAATATCTTAGATAAAACAGAGCATCCAGACAAATTTTGACCCAATAAATTTATGTGGACACCATTGAAAACACTCCCACTATCACTAGAATAATGCAGACGAAACACAAATAACAAGCCATGGTGTGCGACACCAAAAGTGTGTATTCAATGCTTAACAAAATTAGTGAAAATAGAATACAAATATCACTAATTTGAAAAAACATGCTTAACTCACCTCCCATCAGAGCTTCCGGTAGCTAACAAAATTTGAGGATTTGAAGAATCAAAAGCAAACAACAACCAACTTATTGTTGTGACCCATGAATTGTGTGCCTGAAGAAGCCCAGCAAACTTCACAGAAATTGGGGTTTTCCTATCCTCGACAGAATAGCAGTCTGGTGGGTAAAATCTCCATAAAAAAATTTTACCAGACTTCCCTCCAACAGCAAGTAGACTAACAGAAGCAGAAGTATCATGAACCGAATAAAATTCAGATGCTACACGCAGCAAGGGAGACCATGAAACAACAAGCGAACATAGCATTGCACTACGAGAAGCATATTGATCAGCACTTATCAAGGGCAACATGTGGTTCTCAGACATTTTTTTCAAGGATTTATCTTCAAGTTTAAACACAGAATCTGCTTGACCTGATGCATTTCTCTGCATAAACAATCTAACTGTAACTATCTAGGATGAAATAATACCGACGTTTAGATAGAACTTAAAACACAACACGTGTAGGCAGAACTTAACCAGGATTCGTGGTAAAACTATAAAAGCACAACAAATTAGTAATTAGTGATTATAGGAAAACATAATGCAAAGCATTTTAAAGCTTACTCCTCCCTCCACCCCCTTCTCTCTCCCCGCAAACTCGGTACATATAAAACTGTAAACATACTCGGTATTCAGTGATAAGAACTCAGTGTAAATGTGTTTTTTGTATTTCTCTGATAGGGATATCAGTATAATATCATGTCAAAGCTTGAAGGAATGAAGAAATGACAGTAAAAAGTAAGAATAAAATATAGCAGGAACAGTAAATGGTTGAGGCTCTCCGAGAGGCTACCACTCTTCCAAATTTCAATCACTAAGACTCTGTTTGGTACTAGAGACAAGATAGAGAGACAAAGATAGAGAAAATTTGTCCCTCCATGCCCCAATTCTATGTCCCCTCAGGCAAAAATTTTCTGTCTCAGCTTCAATGAGATATAGGAAATACAAGAATTTTATGTCATCGTGTCTTTGTCTCCTTGTTCTGTCCCTGGTACCAAGCGCACCCTAATTTCCTCAATAATCTCACTCTCACACCCTTACACATGTCGTGTACTTCCCCCCATCTCACGTGAAATCCTCCCTCCCACCAATTCCCCTGCCAGCTCAGCAAATAGCTTAGCATGCAGTTACAATCCAATTTCCTCTTTTGCCCTTCTTCATGGTTTAGTCTATCTCAGTGTCTATAGTACTCCCCTCGTGAAAAATCACCTTGTCTTCAAGGTGATGGTGCGAAAAGCCAAATGATACCGATGAAGATCCTCCTGGCCCCAAACCTTTATAATGAAGGAAGTGTGCATGTCATGTGATAATGACTACCCGAGTCCCATAGATCTAAATTCAATCCCACAACCCATGTTTCGTGACATTCCCACGATTGAAAGGTAAAGGTGGTTAAACCTCCCAGGACCCACTGAAAATGACTGATCTACACTTTGAGGGAGTTTTTGCGAGGACACTAGTATAGTATCAAAAAATTTGTTTTCTACTATTCATCCTTGTGGAGCAAAGCATCAATTATCTGCCTGCAATAATACCTTAGGGAATAATTGGGGTACATTATAGTATTTAGCAGCCACTTCTCCAATTCCCACATCAAAACAACCTTAATTCCTTCAACACCTAAAACTCCAGCCTTCGAAGTTCCCATGGCTGAATGGATTTTATTGTAAACAAGTTTCTCAGCCAGCATCCGAACTTGAAATATTATTGCAGCAATGACTTTTATTGAGAACCATTCCAACATTGAATAGAATTAAGAAAGGTTATTTTGATGCTTTGATAGACATTTACCCTCATCAGTCCCCTTACACTCCATGTATGCTAAGCTAACCCTTATGGTACTGTATAGTGTGCATGCTTGGGATATTCATGTTATTCTCTATCAGTAGCCAAGTGAGCACCAGAAGCTGTTGCAATACTTGCTATGGTCACATCCGAATGTGGTGGGCCAATACCTCCAAGTACAACTCCCACAATAATGATCAATGATGAGGGCCTGAGAGCATGTTTCTATGAAAATGTAGTATATAACCATTACTACCCGCAAGAAGCTGGACACAAGTAATCGTCCATTGAGAGGCAAACAAGCCGGTTAAAATTTATAGAGATTCAAGACAACAATTTACCTTGCACTATAAAAAGATAAGTAGGTCCACAGAACTACATAAAGAAATTCCCCGTCCGTGTCATCATGTTCCCAGCCTCAGAGTTCTCACCTTAAGACTCCAAATCATCCTTGTCTCATTCCCCATCAAAGGCAGATCCTCCTTATGAGGTAGGGCCAGTGCCCCCCCCCCCCACTCTTTACATTTCATTGTAAAAAAATTTTTTTTTTTTGAATTATCCCCCATAACAAATATTTTCTTGGGCCAAAACTTAACTCAAATAAAAAATAACTATGATTTAATTAGACTTTTACATAGAATTAAACATCAAATTGGTCCTTGTAGTTTGAAGCATTAATCAATTTTGTCCCCAATGTTTCAAAACCATCAAAATTGTCTCTGTAGTTGCCAAAAGTCCATCAAGTTTGTCCTTGGGGCTAAGTGAGGGACAATTTTGATGGAATTTTAGCAACTTCAGGGACAATTTTGATGGTTTTAAAACATTGGGGACAATTTTGATGGACTTTTAGCAACTACAAGGACCAATTTGATGTTTTATTCTTTTTACATGCTATAACAAATATATGTTGTGTCTCTTATGTTTTGGTTTAGCAATTATCATTTTATTTTATATGAATTGCAATTTTTATTTAAAATATCCTCCCCATCTATTTATAAATGTTTGAGGAAAAAATTGTCAATTTGTCATTTGATAAGATTAATGAAGTATCAATTTTTTCTTCTAATTATATAGTGGGTGCACTACTCTTCAATGTTGTGATAAGAAATAAAAGTGAGGGGAAAAAATTGCTCAGGCTTATTTTAGCCCAAACACTTTTATTCTTTTTAAAAAATTAGTGCTAATAAAATTTTTTCTTAATTTCCCCTCCCAAAGAAATGTGCTAGCTCCGCCCCTGTTCCCTATCCTAGCCATCTTCCTTAGTAGAATGACCCTCAAGTAGCATGATATCTTTAAAGAATGCAGTCCCGAACCTCTTAAAAAAATTATTCCCATGCAAAAAATTCTCAATACCACAGCTAGTTGTGGGATCAAAACCAAACGCAACACCAAAAATATTTTTACCTGCATGATTTAGTTGCCCAGGGCCAACAGGTATTAAGATCTCATGTAAATTGCTCTTCCACTGATTGAACTTAACATCCTCTTCCACGTTGTACATACATGGGTAAATCGAAAATCCAAATGAAACTCACTGCAGTTTGAAGCAGGAAAAATTGGTCGCGTTTCCTGCACAGTACCTTGAGACACCTTTGCCAGTAAGAGCTTTTCAGCAACCAAAAACATGTCCTGATCACCAAAGTCAATCAATTGGACCAATGTGACCAATATTTTCATCATTAATAACCCAAATATTCCATTCTGGTCCTGGTTCTGCCCTCCCATTAACTGGTTTATGGGAGGCAGGATTTCATATGAGCTGGGGGAAGTGCACAAAATAAGTAAGGGTGTGAAACAGTGGGATTATTCAGGAAAATTAGTGATTGAAATTTAGGAGATGGTGGCCTTTCAAAGAGCCTCAACCATTTATTATTCTTGCTTTATTTTCTTATTACTTCATACTGTAATTTCTCCATTCCTTCAAGCTTTGATAGGATATTACAATGATAACTATTTGAGGAATTATAAAGAAACATACAGTTACATCATTTACTCATCTCTGTTAGTTCATTTATCCTACATGACTACGTTCCTATCAACAAGTATCAAAGCTCCCGATCTTGGGAGACTTGTATATACCAAATCTGAGAGGGTATTTGTNGAAAACATTATACAAACTAATTAGTCTATGACTTCTTTCAAGTTTATACCAGGTAGCAACACACTGTACCTTTTCTTTCCACAAAGCCAAAAAGAATAGGCTCAGTTGGGGAGACTTTGATCACGCCACGGGGTCCATACGGTGAGTCTGGTTTCTAAAGGAAAAAAAATAAGAAAAGGTGATTTGTTCAATTAGCACATAAAATGAAGAAACACTCTTTAAAAAATAAATTAATAAAAAAAATAAAAAGAGAAAAGAAGAAAACTAAAATTGGAGCCGGTAGATTACGAGTATAGTGACGAGGTGGCCGGAAGCAACAGCAATGAGGTTCTCTTCGGACCAAGCAATGGCGTTTGGGAAACTTGGCGAACCCAAAAGCATAGCAGGTTGTAAGGGAGACGGCAGCGGAGAAGCCATGGTCGTGCCTTTTTCAAAGAAGAAAAATAAAAATACCAAAATTTGTGAAAGCGAAGATGAGAATGAGCACGAAGAGCGTCTTGCTTCAATCTTGTGTGTGCAGGTGTATGCTAATTGCTATGTATGAAACCCCCGCGTGACTGAAGTGAGTGAATTACTTATGGAGTAGGGCTCGAGCTGATAATTGTACGGGCTTAAATTAATGGGCCTCAAGGCCTTCCTCTAAAATTGGGCCTTCGTCTGTATTCTCCCTGCCCCTTCTAGAAATAAGACCCTACCTTTATGATGGATATGAGGCACTATCTTGAGGGTTAAAAGATTTTTTATTGCCAACACTAAATTCTTCCCATGTTTGAACTTGCTAATGTGTGATCGCCACCGGTAAAATACATTCCCAGATTGTTACCGAATGTTCAAGAGAAAGCTCAACAGTAACAGTGGGGGGCAGCGCGTGACACCCACTATGTGAGAGAAAATATGAGAGAGAAAAATTGAGGTTAACAATTTATAGGGATAAAATATTCTTGTATTTTTTTTAAAAGTTTTTAATTTGATTATCTGTTTCTTAAAATTAATTAGTTTGATCATAGTTTACATTTGATCGCACTTTCAACTGTGGTTAATGTCATTATTTAAATGTGGTTAAATGTAAAAAAACGAAAAATCAAATTTGCTCCTATTTTAAAATAGAGGACTAAATTAAATGTTTATAAAAATACGACACTAAAGTGATTAATTGAATATAATTATAGAATAAAGAAAAGATTTTGCCTTGTATTTTATGGATTTTGTTAACAATTGCCTCTATGACCCTTGTTAAAAAAGCAAATTTGGTAACCTTGTATAGAAATCAATATTAAACTAATTGATAATGCATAAGAATTTTTTTTCTTTGTATAGACCACAAACATTCTCTCACAGAGACAATTCTACTTGAATTGGGTAGAACTTCTTAGGTGACAAAACTTCACCTTTTGAGTTTCAATGCATATGCATCAGTGCCCATTTTGTACGCCTAATAGGATAATTTTGATAACATAATGCGACATTTAGTATATCATATACAATAAGACATAATAGCATTAAACACGATAGTATAAGACCTGACATCAAAGGACGTAAAGAAGGAAGACAAATAACTAAAGAAGAAATAGAAGCTCTCCCGAATCAACTGTCATACGATTGTATTAGTTTGATTTGACCAAAGTGGTACAAAAAGATGCATTAAAGAAAAAAAGATAGACCATACTCTTGGTTTAGAATAAACCAAGAGTGTAGTTTACACTCCTAACTGCCTAGGGTTCAATCCATAATGAGATGCCTTACTATGCTGAAGAACATACGCTAAATAATCCTCTGGTTTCTTTAAACAATCGTTGCATAGCAACGGAGTGTCCATGATAAGTAGAGGATATGAACATCTTCAACAGCTTCTAGCCAATAAACTTTACCAGATTTCCAAATTGGACCTTCCACTGTTAAGGTGGGCTTTACATCACCACTTCTTACATCCCCAAACAATCTAGTAACCATGTCCCGAAGCTTATCAAGAGACTCTTTATTATTTGTAAAGCACATCACTAAAAACATATATTAGGGGTAATCCGACTCCTAACTTGAGTTATTAAAACAAACCATCTATTACATGGTTTTTTCTTTAATAAAACATCAAATCAGTCCATAGAGTTTGCAGCATTAATCAAATTTGTCTCCATAGTTTCAAATTGATCAAATTCGTCCTTATAGTTAACAAATGTCAATTAAACTAATCCTTAGAATAGACATGTAAAAGGATTAACTTAATTGGCATTTGACAATTGTAAGGATGAATTTGATGAATTTAAAACTACGGGAACAAATTTGATTGATGCTGCAAACTTCGAGGACTGATTTGATGGTTTGTTCTTTCTTTTTTTTATATAAAACACCTATTACAATGTAGTTAATTGAACAAACCAAATAGTCATATAGCACACCATTTTACAAGTTCAATTATTCAATTTCAAAAGAAACACCTTATTAGCAAGATGCAAAAGGTTTTACACTTGGGCAGCTTTTGGTCTTTATACTACACTATTTTCATATATTAATAGATTAATTTTCTGTTTTAAGATCCAGCAAATCAAAGTCAAGACTTGTGAAACTTGTGCCCGCCTAGGGTTTATTGTGCTCTGCTAGGGTTTTAGCTTTTCACGTATGTATGTGGTTGTTTTGTGCCGTCAAAGGTAAATTCCATCGACGGTAATTCATCGTTTCCTTCCCATATGAGTTAATTGTAGCCAACATGGAGGCCTTTTCATCCCAGCTTGCCAACCAAGAACCAGATGATGATATCTTGCCTACTGAAGATGAGGACATAAAAGAAGGAATTGATGAGTGCTCTAACAGCTTGGTTCGGAGACTTATCAGATCGGTACGTGAGTGCAGGAACAATTGAAGCGACCTTAAGTGCTATTTTGGGCCAATCAGAAGGGTCCAAAGTGCATGACCATGGAGAAAATATATTCCAACTTCTCCAAAGAGGTGGATGTCCTATGAGTGGAATAGGGAGCCCCTCGGCTTTTCAAGAACTATATTCTGAATCTAAAGCTCTAGAAGGATGATATGAAAATAGTAAAAGAAGACTTCACTCGTGTTCCACTATGGATTTAGTTGTGGGGGTTAAACCTCTGGATCTGGGACATTAAATTGGAAGTGTTAAAGATTTGGCTCTCTTTGCAATGAAAGGACTGGAATCCAAAATCCTAAAGGTGCAAGTACAGGTAATGTCACGCAAATATTGAAGGAGAAAATCAAGATTCCTAGGCCTAACAAAGAGGCAATTGAAATAGTGTTGAAACATGAACGACTGGGAACCTATTGTTATTACCGTGGCTATGTTGGCCATGAAGTAAGGGTTTGCAATCTTCCGCTAGAGGATAAAGTTAAGGGAGAAGTGCAGAAGGACAAAATCTTAGCAGACCTCAAGGCAGAACAATTTGGCAGAAGAATGGAGGACAACCACGAGAACATCAATCCTAATCTAGGAGGAGAAGGAACATCCAGGAAGAACAATGAGAGGAAACGCAAACCAGTTAGCTTATTGCATGTTTTCTCTAACCTTTCTGTGAATGAGGAAACAGCAAGAGCTGTACAAGGGAGGACCAATTTACTGCTGAAAACATCGAAGAGGAAAGCAGTCTGAAGAAGCTGAACAACAATGACATTTTCTCCATAACCTTTAATGGCCAACTATGGAAACTCGAGCTGGAAAGATAGTTGTTGCATCAAGGGGAGGGCAACTGAAAGAGAGGCTGGCCATCCAGGCAAAAGGACTCGAAGAGACCAAAGCTGGAGCAAATGGCCAGATCATCCACGAAAGAGCCTGGGAGCAGGAGTGGAGTAAAAAAGAACCATGGAGATAGATTCTTGCTTTAGTTGTAAAAAAACAATGCACTGAGGAGGAGGAGGAGCTGCAAAATTAGGTGGAGGGTGCCAGCCCAAAATTGGCACCCCAATTCTCATGAAGATGCTCGCGTGCAACTGTCGAGGTTTGGGGATACCCTTGACAGTTCAACTCTTATAAGGGATTTGTAGGTCCCATCCCCGAGATAGTTTTTTTATGTGA
>QANU01027477.1:22103-32520 GCA_003254905.1 Nissolia schottii | reverse complement strand
AAAAAAAAAAAAAAACAACAACCTTCATTAGTCACTTCAGTAATGAGGAGTTGTGGGCACAGTTGTGAATTTTGTGTAAATCATAGAGGAATAGCAAGAGGCCTGGTAGTAAGATAGAAGGAGTAAGCTCAAGTAACTATCCAAGCGAATGAAGATTATTTTATCCATTTCAAGTGGATGGATCTGGCTAAACAAGTTGAATGGGATGCTTTCCAGGTCCACTTCAATCGTGAGGAGAACCTGAGACAATCATAATACGAGAAAGTGCTGGAATTAATGGCTCACACAGGTAACAATAGAGTTGTTATCGGAGATTTTAATGCTATTGTTTCTGGTGCAGAGGGGAGGATGAAGTCAACCTCTTCCATTAATGGTTTTATTGAGTTTATCAATAGTGGAAAGCTGATGGATCTTGGCTATGTTGACTATAAGTTTACTTGGAGTAATAGAAGTTTTTAAGGCAATTTAATAAAGGAAAGGATTGATAGGGGGCTTGTGTCTTCAAGTTGGAGAGACTCCTATCCAGAAGCGAAGATTCTACGTCTATAAGACAATGGTTCTGAGCATTGCCCGCTGCTTCTAGATCCTAATCCACCATCTTCCAGGAAAAAGAGGAGGTTCAAATTTTAGGAGAGATGGTGTGAATCAAAGGACGTAAAGAAGATAGTGGAAGAATCATGGAAAACACAAGTGATTGGCTCACCAATGCTTCAGCTTTTCCAAAAGTTGAAACAATGGTGACATGCTTTGACCAACTAGTAGGCAGGCTCCTCCTCAAATTCCAAGGTACAAATAGATTCAGTTAAAGCAAACCCTCTCTGCAGCATTCCTGATCTATCTTTCAGATGTTAAACACTTTATGGATCTCACAGCACAAAGATTCTTCTACGCATATTAGTTGCTTTTTTGTCATATGCCTTGTATGATCTGAATACAGAAGGTTTAATATTGATAAATCAAACCATTTTGACACTCAGGAGATTGGCTTCTACGCATATTAGCTCAGTCATTCACATAGGTAACCATCAAGGACCAAACATCCCAAAAGCTCAAGTTGATAGGTGAAATCCCAAAAATGGTTTATAATTATATCTCTAATCTTAACCCTCATGCAAACACCCTTGGCTTGAAATGAAGGCAAGCACAGTCTCAGAATAGCAAAAGCTTAAATCGTAATTTAATTATGAAAAAATGGGTATGGCGAGGATTGAACTCCAGGCCACGCGGTCTAGAGACCCTAACACAATGTCAACATCCGAACATCCCAAAAACTTAGGCTATTAGGTGATGGCCAAAGAACAGATTACATCTCTAATCTCTATCGATTGCCAAAGCACTTGAAGAAGCTTATGGCTCAAACCTCACAGCATGAATTTCATGCTGATTAACAAGGCAGTGAATATACATATACTATAACAGCAGTGGCTCCTCTCTAAGATTGCCACCCATCTCCATCCTCCACGATCGATCAACTAGACTCGCAAACTCCCTCAAATCGTGGCTGACAACCAGCACAGTTAACTCCTTCTTGAGATGCTTCAAGAGCTTCACAACATCCGCGCGCGCTTTCCAATCAAGTCCAGCGAGAGGCTCATCCAGTATCAACAGATCAGGGATTTGCACCAACTGTATCGCCAAGGCGAGGCGGCGTTTGTAACCGCCACTAAGGGAGTGAGGATTCTTATCCAAGGGTATCCCGTTTAATCCAACCCAGTTAATTGCGCGCTGAAGCCCTAAAGCAAGATTCTCCCTCACTTGATAACTTCCCTTTTGCCTTGGCCACCCAAAAGTGACTTCGTCAAGCACATTCTCAGTCACAAAATACCTATAGGAACAGGGGATAGTTAGTTACAATAACTAACTTCAACTAACCTTGAATGTAACCGTAACTATTTTGACAGAAAAGATGTTTCCCTATTCCTGGAGTACCTCTCAGGGAACTGGAAGACAATACCAACTCTTTCTGGCGACAGAGGCTGTGGTGATTGGCTAGGGTTTCCATCATTCCCGTATTTTTGGGTGTGAATGGATCCAGAGGTTGGTTTGCTTAATCCCGCGAGAAGCTGCAAGAGCGTTGTTTTTCCGCTTCCGCTCTGTCCGAAAATCAGACCGAAACTTTTCTCCCGGAGCGAGAAACTGACGGAATTTAGAAGCTTGAGTTGAGTCCCCGGGGGCTGGTAGCTGAGATCTCTGACTTCAAAACAGGAGTAACCGCAGTTGATTCTGAGGAGCTGAGTTGCTGGAAAGTTGGAGCTGGAGCGCGAAATGGAGAATCGCAACCCGAACGGTGGTGGGTTTAGAGCAGTGACTGAAGAGGTGGTCATGGCCAGTGGAGGCGGGGGCGGCTCTTCAAGGACTTTGGGAGATTGCAGAGTCACGAAATTTGATCTTTTTTCTTTATTTGTCCCTTCACAATATTATTTGATGGGTAATGCTGATTCTATTTTGGGAATGAGAAACTAATTTCCCCTGGAATTTATAATTTAAAATATAAAAAGTTTAGCTTTTAATTTTAAGACATTTTTAAGGACCAAAATGCATGGTCTTATGAGTGAAGTGGGTTGTAATGAACATAGGATTAGTTTAGCACCTTTGTTTTGTATCTAAGAAGCACCGACACATAACACGGATGGGAGACACGACACCACACGCGATATGGCGATACACTAATTTAAAAGTTTTATAGGACATGGACATAATATATGTAAGTATAAAATTAAATATTTATAATAATATTTTAATATTTTTATTGATATCAAACTATTAATTTTAATATTTTTTAAACATCTTTTAAAATATATAGAACATTCAAGATATTTTCATATATCAATACTTACTAATTTTCTAACGGTTTATATTATTATAAATGATTTAATATTTAAAATATTTTTTACTCGGACTCAGGTCCCTTTAGTTGTGTTATTAATTAATAATTCAAAAGTTAAATTTAGTACATCAAGCTAACTAAACAAAAATCATTACTACTAAGTTATTAATATTATTGTGTTATTTTGCTACAACCATTATATATTTTTTATACTTAAATTGTGTTACTGATTAGTTAAAAAATCAATTTTTTATGAAAAAGTATAAATAAAAATTATAATAGGCATAAAATAACTAAAAGGAATATGAAACATAAACACCAACACAGGGGAACAGAAACATATGAATAATTCTAAATGACGAAAAAGCGATAAGACTGTCACCAAAGAAGAATGATGGCATCCCCATTCTCTAACACTAACAATAGATAAGAACAAAAGAAGAGGAGAAAGAAAAATAAGGATTAGGGGTTTGGCTTCACCATTGAAATTATAACATTGTATTAACTTTAAACATTGTCAAATAATTATAAAAGGGGTTAATACCCTAATTGCAAATGTTGGACACGTTGCTCTAAGTAGTCATTGAACATTCATAATATTACCCAAAGTAGTCTCTAAATAATCTAACTATATTTCCTCTTGGGACATGGAGTAGGGAGTAACCAGTCCAATGTTTATAAAAATCCAACACTAATCTATCATTTTTTTTAAGTTAAGGGATCAACTAAGGCACAAGTGTAAAGTTCAATAACCAAATAGGGTGTTCACCCTTATAAAAATGTTCATCATGAAACCTTAATTTATGTTTAATTACATAGTTTTCTCAATTTTTATTTTTAAAAAATTAAATCCCCAAATTTGCATTAAAAAATTAAAAGAACTCTAAATAATCATATAATTTGGAGATTCAATTTTTAGAAATAAAAATTAGAAAAACTATATAATCAAATATAAATAAAAATTTTATTATGAATATTTTTATAATTATTTGACAATTTTAAGTTGATCAAATATTAAATTATATATTATTTTAGAGGACGATGGCATGACCCCTAAGGACACCAAACAACAAAGCTATTAATAATAAAATATCATATTTGACATTAGATGACAAAAAAATTTAAAAGAGAAATGTATTCCCTTTCTTTCAACCAAAAGATTTTTTTGAGAATTCTTTCCACCAAAAGATAACTTCAAATGAGAAGGGAAAAAAAAGTTGTGCGGAACAAAGTTGGTAAGCTATCTTGAAAATACATTTTTGAAGCTTATGATTAAAATTAAAAAATTGATTATTTTTTAATTATAACGTTTTTACTAAAAATAAACTTAAGTATAAGATATTATATTTCTTTATAATAATAATACTTTTATAATTAATAATTTTATAATATCTAAATATTATAAAAATATATATATAAACAAATTATTTCTTACCTTTTTTAATAATTTATCATAAATATACAACCCAAACAAAATACAACTTCAAAATTAACTTTGTTATTACATCAAACATAAATCATCTTTCACATAACGATTATATATATCCAAAAAGAACAACTTATATCAAATTTCATATATCTATTTCAACCAATTCACCAATTAAATCATGACATGTAAATATTTTTCTTGAGATAAATATACATTATTTATTTCAAAAAAATTGTGCACATACCCCAATTTGATTTGAGAACTGGATGGAATGAATATAAGGAATTTGACCTAAGTCTTCTCCTATAAAAAAAAATAGTATCACTTCTAATCAATTATTTATATAATTTCAATCTCAAATTGTTCCAAACAGGCACGAGATGGTGCACAGTAATACAGTAATCTCACAGCTTCTTCCAAACACGCACGAAGATGGTACACAGTAGTTACAATATATTCCAATATTCAGGTTTCAACAAATGCAGCTGCCGCACAGTTGGAAGAGCAACGTCTAAACTACAAAACTATCCCCTATGTATGTGGCAAAGTGATGGCAAGGTTTGAAACAACAGGGCAATGATGAATTAGTTAATTTCTACGCAAGGGGCATAAATTGGAAGACCCTGAAAATCAAGGTTCTTTGTCCTTGGATACATTGCGGGCAGGGCAGTCTGTTGAAAACATTCTCATCTACTATATATTCTGTAATGCTTTGAAAATTGGTGGTGTAGAATTCCACAACATTTATCTACTTAGTTTCCATATTTGCTATACAATGCAGGGATAGTAATCATCGCTAGAGTTGTTGTCACAATTAAAAAGGAAGAAATGTAAATAAAAATACATACCAGTGAGGAGTTTGTATATAAATCCTGAAACTTGAAAGATTAACATGTGCTGTCCAAGAAAATAACAGGCTGCAAAAATGACTCAGCACAATACCAAACATAATGGATTAATTAAGAAGTCAATTAGGATTAGGAATAGTGAGATGACATGCAACATCGCGACCTAGTTTCAAAGCACATAATTGCGTGGGCAACATGCAATTAAGTAAATGAAAACCATGCAAATATATACAATGGAAGTTCGAGAAGGATCATGTTGCACAAATTGTTAAAGAAGGTAAATTGGTCCACTCAAGCAGAAGCCAGGCAACTGTTGCAACAACAATGAAACCCAAGGAAACATGCCATCGCTTCCACAATAGAACATCAGTGACTACAATAGAGACAAAGATAAAAAGAAGTTGAGTATAAGAACTACTACAATCTTGTTAAAAGAAAAATACAAAAATTGTAAGCATGCGCTGGTGCTCTTCAAAAATTACTCTTTTTCCTAGTATGCAAAGAGGAAGAGTTTCATTTATTATAAAACAACCAACTGGTATGAATCAGATCTTTTGGATAAAAGAAACATCAATGTGAATCAGATCTTCACATAGCAAAACTTTCAACTCAAACAAATTTTAGTCCAAAATCCATACCATCAGAATTAAACGAACACACGCAAACCTTGCACTCCCTCCGGCTTCGTCCAGATTTATTTGCATAATCCGTGGCGCAGTTGTCTTCAACTGTGGCTTTGTCGCTTCTTTCTTTTCTTGTTCTCCCAGTGATAGCTTCCACGCATTGGACCCCTGTTGTCTATACCTCCTCTGATTTTTGTTCCATTTATTCTTTTAGAATATCTATTAGAATAAAATAATATTAGTATTATATCTTTGATTGATTACAAAAATCTTTGTTGTTTATCCTTCTCTGCTTCCTGTTATTTTCTCCGCAATATTTTCTTGATTCCATCATGAAATCTCACATGGTATCAGAGTCATGACATTCTCTATGAGTCATCTTTCCACTTCTGCTGCCTCAGAGCTTAGGCTCTCCACTTTCCACAAAAACTCTCTTTTGCCATTCTCTGCAAAGCTCTCCAATATGCCTTTTTTGTTCACTGTCTCCTGACCCCAGTAAACTACATGACCACCATCACCGTGATTGTCGCGTCCTGACTTGTTGCAACCTTTGTTGCCTCTGTGTAGTTCGATGTTGCCTATTGTTGCCTCTATGCAACCCCCGATGTTGCCTATCGTTGCCTTTGCGCAGCCCCGATGTTGTCTATCGTTGCCTTTGCACAGCCCCCCAATGTTGCCCATCGCTCGACAACCTCTATTGCTTTGTGACAAGGTTAAAGCTCGAGGAGCTTTAGCTTGAGGGAGGGTGTTAAGATATCTATTAGAATAAAATAATATCAGTATTATATCTTTGATTGATTTAGATTGATTTAGTCTAATATTTAAATTGATTCTGTCTTTATAGTTCTGATTATGTTTCTAGCCTATAAATANCCTAGATCTATATATTGGATGTATTACTACGTTACCGTTATACGCTTTGTTATATCGTTTATTCCGACGCATGGCTCTATTTGAATAATTATGCAATATAAAATGAAAAGTTCAAATTGGTCCCTATTTTCTTAAACAACTATTTTCTAAAAGATAACTATGGACTAAGGTATTCCGATCAGATAAAACAACCTAGTGAGCATTGTTTACTGCGTACGAGTAGACAGTTAGCTAGGGTGTTTCATGTGGCACACGGATTTTGCCTCAATTAAACTCTTCAGCTTTATTTTCTGAGCTTATAAGCTCTTCGGCTCTTCCCATATTCTTCAGCAACAACCCTAAAAAATACAGCATTGCATCTGAGGCACAGTGCTACATCGGCATTTTCTTCCTTTTGTCTTAGCAGGAAGTTGACCAGAGCTTCGCTTGCTTAAGGGTATACGGGCTTCTCCTTCTCCTCAAACTGACTCATCTTTCAACCATCCTCGTAGCTGCCTTCGGTCATTTCATGACCACCGATTCCGATCACGTTTGCAAGTAAGGCTGCAACTTCAAGGAAGGAAGAATTCATACCAAAAGGGTCATTGTCAATTGTCATTCTTGTTTTGTCACCAAACTTCAATTTGCCTTCATCGATTCCCATTTGTATAAGATCCTTGAAATGAACACAATTGTTAGTCGAGTGAGTATAAGATGAATGGTGCTTACTGAATGCTTTTGAAAGTGGAAGTGTGTGTTTTATCTGTTAATTTTTTATGTATGTGTGGCGATGTGTGTCGTCATACATACGTGGTAATTAAATGGGAATCCTATAAAATTTTTCTAGTATAAGAACATCATCTATAATTTTTCTAATGAGAAAATTAAATTAATTAATGATACTTGTGAATCAACTTACATAAAAATATGTTTCACTAATACCGTTTAGAAATTAATTTAATTCCAACGGCAAAATATAATTGATTCTGAGAGCCCGCGAATTCCCACAAGAATTCGAAACTATTACCTTGATAGCTATTCTTAAAATAGCATAGTGATTTAGATTTTAAATCATAATAAATCACTTTCACATAATTATCTAATTCATGAAATAATTGCTAAAGGAAGTGGAGTGTTACATAGAGTTTCAAGAAAGATCCATTGGCAAAAGTAGAGCTTTCAATCAAGCCATAAGCTGGGGGCCATCATTATGTGGTAAATTAATTATCTTGGACAAAATCTCCAAGCTGATAACCTCAAGCAGTTTGAGGGACCAAGCTTGTCTCATACATTTAAGCTTGGTAACCGATTGACACATTCAGTCACCACGTCGGGGGCAACTATTATGGATAAAATCTTGAAGATCCCTTGAGTAAAGGGATAAATCCTAAAGGATTGTGTTATCAATAGTAATTGAACTCATCTTGTATTATTCTCCCTTTATCACCAATTTAATCAAGGAAAGATTATGATTTTATCTTCACATATCACACAATTAAAAAAATATCCTTCTGATTCTCCTCAAATTACTCAATCCTATTAACTACTGTATAAAGCTCATAAGCTCTATAGTATGATAACTCGCTCACAATCTATGTAACTCTCGAGAGACACGTTAACTTGAACGTCAAAATCCTTACAAATACACCCATCGCCTTGAAACAAGGATCAACCAACTTCGTGTCTCCGGGTATAGGTACTGTCTATTTCGATTTCCTGGTTCCAAACATCTTCCAATTATGTATACCAACATCATTAAAATTGTTTGAAACTTGTGGCAGTTACCTCAAAAATTGAATATGGAAAGGATATACCATTAATTGACCGGGTAAGTTACACTACCGATACATCAAAATTGAAGGAAAAAAATAAAAAGACTAGGAGGCCACCGCTTAGGCAGTTGACCATACCCCGAGAGATTACTATGTCATCCACCGGGTGAGGCAAACCAAAAAAGAAAAAATCTAGTCTCCTTAAAATATTCTATCATCAAAATGATCATCCATATATATATATATATATATATATATATAATATCATTCTTAACAGAATACTTTTCAGCTAGTCAATAATAATATCACAACACCAACGGGGGTTGGTCCAAGTGGTAAGCGGCTTGGTATCGCTTAAGCAAGGTCCCGAGTTCGAGACCTTGTGAACGCAGTTATCCCCGCGGTGCGACTCACCCACCATAGCCAGGTGCGCGATCCGGGTCGACCCGGATTAATCAAGGCATAGCCTTGGATACAGGACAGACAACCTAAAAATAATAATAATATCACAACTGGAAAATTTTCCAAACACTCCCGTGCTTAAATCTGTAAGAGAAAGTAAACTAAACATTCTAACTGCACTTTTTTCAGCATAAATTTTAACAACAAAGACAATTTCCATGTCTGAGTTGTTGCGGGAGGATCTCCTTTTGCCTCTCAAAAACCCATTTTATCCTTCAATTTCCCCTTCCAAACCAAAACTGAAGAACAAAATTTTCGATGGGGCTTAGAGCAAAATTAAAAAAATAAAAAAAAGGGCAAAAACTTAGCACCAAAGAGATTAAATGGAGCTAAAATACTAACATCAGCACAAACTACAGTCATCGATCAAAGCAACAACTTTTACTTAAGGCCGCCCCCAAAAGAAAATATATTTTTGATATGTCCATTTATATAAGTCATTTTTTATTTTTAAACACATCCTTAAATAATAATATTTGATTACATCGAGATACATTAATTAAAAGTAAGTTATATGAGTGGATGGATAGAGTATATAAATCATAGCGAGAACCAAAATCTAACAGTTTGTGAATAACTCCCCAAATAACAATAATAAAAACTATGAAAAGAAAAGAGAAAGCAAAAAAACAAGAAATTAAATAGAAGAACAAGAATCAAGAAGCAACACCACCACCATTGCGCACTAGTCCAGCAGGACCTCCTCCTTCTTCATCCAAGAACAAGTCCTCCGTCTTCCTGAACGCCGCGTGTAGCACAGCCACCGCCACCCCGACGGCAACCGCGGCCAGGATGTTGACGGTGGCGTCGGTGAGCAGCAGCACCGCCACAGTGACCAGCGCCATGACGATGAGCACGAGGCGATCGTCAATGACGTGGCTAAAAAGCAAGAGTGGTTGGTCGCGGAGGAAGTAGAGGAACAGCCATGCGGCCATGAGGAGGAGGAATACGATGAGGGAAATGGGGTGCCAGAGGAGGCTCAGGAACAGGACTAGGAGCGCTGCCATGGCGTAGTTCATGCGGAAGTATGCCACATTGACTCGAACCCTAGACACTGCTTCAGGTACGCCTGACGGGACTCCGTAGGATCGGATGTCGAGCATGGTCTTCCATGGCCGGCGAGTCCCGAGGCCTGCCCTCACCCTGTGCTTGGCACGTGAGATGTAATTGATGTTTGTGGATAATAACGGTGATGAGGAGGAGGTTGTTGGGATTGTGCCATAGCTTGTCATGTTAAATTCTCGCTGCAATAATGCCTTCTAAGTTCAGAAGAATTTTGAGACAAGGGTGTTGGAAATTGAAAGGGGATCGAATACGTTACACACTCGATGGGAGGGAGTGCAATTATTAATGCGAAAATGAAACTTGTACGTTTTCACTGTGTCTTAAGATTTGCTATATGGGTCAATATGCATGAATCTCCATTATTGTTTTCTAATCGAAATCATGAGGTAAAGCTCTTGGTGTCCAAGTCTTTTTCACCCGTGAGATCTTTGGATAAAGAGAACAAGTGCTTAATCATTTAAATTAAGAGAAATGTTATATGTATATCTTAAAATTTGTCAAATGTTTTACCACTCACTTGTTAATACACTTTCTTTTCC
>QANU01027477.1:0-21035 GCA_003254905.1 Nissolia schottii | reverse complement strand
TTTGTTATACATATATATATATATATATATATATATATATATATATATATATATATATATGATTAGTGGTGCTAGGTGTACAACTAACGTACATATACATATGATGTACACTAAGACAGATGCGTGAACAAATGTTTCTAAAAAAATGAACAAACATTATAGAACCGATGAACACACGTTTTTACACATGGAAGTAAAGTAGAACGGGGCTCGCATCGCATTAACTTGGGAAAAGTAACGTCGCATTCTCTCATGCTTTGTCACTCACACTCTAAAACGCGTGTATTCTTCCTCATAAACAAACATTACCAAACAGATGAATAAATATTACAAAACAAATAAACAAACATTATCGAACATAAAATAAATGTCACACACTCTCTCTCTATTGCTCCCCACCCACTCCCTCATTAACAAACATTACACCATAAATAAACAAACATTATAATACTCGAAAATAAACATTACAATACTTATAAACAAATATTACAATATACATAAACAAACGTTACGTTGTACATAAATAAACATTACACCACACAAAAAACGAAGAATTAAACAAACATTACAACACTCATAAACAAATATTACACCACACTGACCATTACACCATAAAGAAACAAACATTCAAAAACAAATATTATGACACACATAAGCAAACATTACCACACACAGAAACGAAGAAATAAACAAATATTACAACATTCATGAACAAACACTATAACACACATAAACAAACATTGCACTGTTTTGAAAAATTACAAAACATAGTAAACAACTTAAATCAATGAAAAATGTCATCGTCTATGCTCTCCATAACATCTTAAGAAAAAAAGAATTCAAACACACAAAAAATAACAGAATCAAAGAAAAAAAGTGAGAAAAGAAAAAGAATAAGAAAAGAGTAACATAGAAGAAGAAAACGTGTCAAATGAAAAATAAATAGAGATTACAAGAGGAAAAAATTAGAAAAAAAATGAAGGGAGGGTGTGAAAAAAGAGAGAAAAAATGAAAAAGAAAAAGAAGAGTAGGAAAGGACGAGCTTGAAATTGAGGGAGAATGTGGAAGATGAGAAAGAAAACTCACATTTAATGTGATTAGATGCAGTTGCACACTTTTTAATGTTTTAGTGTGTCAGACACGAAGAAGTGTTAGACAAGCCATTAACGTTTAAGAGAAAATGTATATACTTGAGTTTTATTTAAAAATGAAAGTAATATAGAAGAAAAAAAGGGGTAAAAATATCTTTACTTATTTTTTCAATGTGGCCCCTTTTCTTTAATTGGTCGGGTTCCTTATAAACAGATTTCAATTTGATCTCTCATTACTTTTTTTATTCCATGGTTAATGGAAAACACATAGCATAAGCTGTACTGACGTGACATACATGTGGATATTACGTGAATTGTGCTACATTTCCATTGTTTATGTGATGATAAAATATTAAGGATCAAATTGGAAACATATTGTAACATAATTAAGAAACCAAATCGGAAAAAAGGAAAGAGACAATAAACATAATTATTAGCAACGTAGCACAAAAGGCGTTAATGTAACATTGGGTCGCCTTAACGAAGTTCGTTAGTTTAAATATATCAGCAAAATTAGTTAGTATTTTTTTTTATTTATGGATAAATCTATTTGATAGTGATTAGAAACGGTTTACAGTAATAAAGTGAATTGAAAGAAAAAAAAACAAATAACGATGATATAAAAAGAGAAAAAAAAGAAGCTATTTTGCTTAGTGATATTTAGATCAGACCAAGCTGACTCTACCTCAGTCTTCAGAGGTGAAAAAGAATGTAATAATGTCTTGGTGGTGAGCATTTTATTAGATCCATATATTATGTCAAACCAAGTTGTTTGTGTATTTTGTATTTGTAGTTTCGCAAATGACACATGTATCAAATAAAGTGGCGAGGTCATTGGATTGGACGTTGGGTTTACAAAGAGTAGGTTGTTTATCACTTTATATGCACAAATGTTATTCTTAAGTTAGTGTAGATACTAAATCTTTTTTCTTAGAAATTACATTTATATAAATATTATTTGTATGTCAATCTTAATGTAGATATTAAGTCTTTTATTTCACATACATTATAAAGTTTACATTACTGAATATAAATTCCCTTAAATGTATGTAAAAAGAGAAATTTAGTGTCTAAGCTAAGACTACTGTGAGTAACATTTCTCCTTTTTATGTCAAGGGATCCCACACTACCAACTAATCTATTTTAAAGGGATAATATGTCGGAGGACTCACTGCATGATTAAGGACACACCATCCCTTGTAGGGTCCCTACCAGCAAGGCCAAGGGTTATTTAACTTTTAGTTTTTGTTTGGGATATAATTTTTATACGTACAGCATAAAATTGTTTAACACAGTTATCCAATTATATATTGTTATATCAATTACAAATATTTGATTATTTTACTCACTACTTAAAGAGTTATGCACATGAAAGAATGTAATTGAATTTTATGGATTTTTTACTTGTACAGCAGTTATATGTGTTCTTGGTTATGCTCTTGCATAATTGGTTCATGATAAAAATGGGTAAATAGTAATTTACCCCATTGTACTATATCAGTCTTGTACTTAACCCATTAATGTTCTAAAATGTGTTATACGAACCCCCCCTAAAATTTTTAATATGTTCAAACAAGACCTTCCATTAATTTTAGGGTAAAATGCATCGAACTCGTCCAAATTTAGTGAAATAGCATCCCACCCCAAATCTCTCTCAACTACCTTGACATTTTTACGCCCTACTTAAATACAGTATTACTATATTGTTTATTTTAATTTTAAATTATCAAAATTAAATTTTAAAGTGATTTAATTTTACAATATTTAACTAGAGTTTATAATAAATTAATTTTAACAATTTACCTATGATTTAAAAATTAATTTTTTAAAAAATTAACTTATGAAATAAATTTATATAAATTTTTTTATAATTACACATATAAATGTGATTTTTATCATTGTTCAAATAACATCTATCATATCAAAATTATTTTTCAGATAAATATTACTAAACATAAATCACTTTAATGCGGACTCAATTTTGACCAAAATCAATTTCACAAAATCAAATTGGCTCCAAATTAATTTTACATATTCTAATCTTAGCACACATTTAATAATACCAAATGGTTCCCCACATTAGCACAACTTAATCATGCCTAGTTATTAAAACTCACGGGTCAGAGACAAATTACCAAATATTTCTTCTTGATTTATTCTTTATCTTAAAACAACAACGATAGAGAGAAAGAGAAACCAAGAGAGAGACAATGTGAGAGGACTCGTGCTTGTCATTGTTGTCATCAGATGTACTGGAGGGACTCACGACAGAGGTTGGTAGCGATTACCAAAGGGGCTCCTAACGATTACTAGACAGCTCGTTTTGATTGCTAGAATTACAATTTAGTTAAATATTTAAAACAAAATCACTTTAAAAATAAAATTTTGATATTTTAAAAAAATTAAAATATTAAAATATATTAGTTTAAGTAATGTATAAATGATATAATATGATATTAATTAAGATTAATTACAACTAAGTTTGGAAAAATAAATATATTTGGTTTGAATCATATATTATCACACAATCATTTATTCTTATTAATTTAATTAAAATAATGATGACGTGAGAAAACAAAAATATGATATATATTAAACAAAAATGGTCATTTAAAAAATTAAAGAACTGTAAAATGTAAAACATAAATAGATAGAAACAAATAAAATGAATAAATATTGATAACTCTAAGTCTTAGCTAAGATAGTAGTACCATATTTAAGAAGGGGGTAAAAATGTCATGGTGGTTAGTAAGGAGAGAGACTTGGGGTGGGATGTTATTTCACCAAATTTGGAGGGAGGTGGATGCATTTTATCCTTAATTTTAACATCCAAATGACTCGTTAGTTTACATGTGCATGTCACATGATGCATTATATATAGAAAAAATTATCCTTATATTTTTGTTTTAAAATTAAGGGTTAAATATGTTTTTAGTCTCTGTAAAATTAAAAATTCAAACAAATTGGGCGACCTTTGTCAAGCATCATAACTACCTTGTAAAAACCACCATCATATTATAAGAGCAAGAGCAAAATACACTCTCATTCAACCAATATTGAAGAAAGGTCATGTGCTCATAGTCAGTTATGGGGTCGTCATCAACACCAATGTTGTGTTTGATGAAATTACCATATCCTTTGTCTTCAAAGTTGACATCATGTTAATTCTTTGTAAACTTCATGTTGGGGATAATTGAATCACCTAAAGGAAATAAATCGGTGATGTCTGCTACATCGAAAAAGGGTTCGTCCTATCATTCAATAAGGTAGGTGAAGACTATTGGTCAAGTGGCTCTAGAATGGGTAAATGACGCTAATCATTGAACTATCTAATTTAGGTCATATATAAAAAGTTGGAGATCCCCAAGGTCTTCTATAACCCACTCTTCTCCTTTGTTAAGCATTTCATCTAGGAAATAAAATTACTATTATTTTTTACATTGGTCCTAAAGACTTTGGATTGATGGAATCGCTATGTAGAGATCTCAGGTTTACTAGCAAGGATTTCTTACTTTAACACGCATGGAAAAAAATGAGCTACTATAAATGCATCATCCACACCCATCAATGGACCAATATAACTATGGGTTTTCCTAGAAAGGGAAAAAGGAAGCATTACCTGGCTAGATCATAACTCTTGGAACTCAGGGGAGGGATCTGGCTAGACTTCTTAGGGAAGTTTTAGAAATTGGGAATTGGGAGAGAAAAAGGCGCGGAATGGAGATGATGAAGTGATTTGAAGAGATATGTGATGATGGTTTTGGGAACCCACGTCAGTTACCTTTTGGGGTTTTTATAGTATTTTATTGAAGAATATGAAAAGATTTCATGCTCATCTCAACAACAAACATTTTCCTTTTCGACTCTCCTAAGGAAAATCTTGGGGGGAGCATCTTGTTATACTAAAAATAAATTAAGAAAATTGAAGAGGCATAAGGACCCACTTGGCAAGGGTGAAAGTGTACAAATAAATACAGAGGTACCCAAACTTGCAACAAGAGTTAGGCGACCCTCTAGTAAGGGACCAAGGTAATCAAACTTAAAGTGAAGATTATGGGTGATGAGTATGTTTAAGGAAAATGGCGACCAATGAATAGGCGATCCGTTGATTTCTTTTGGGCACAGGAACAAAGGAAAGGGGGATCCTACTTAAAAATACACGGACAACTAATGCTCTTAATACTAGCAAGTACACTAGTCGTGACAATTAATAGTGAATATAAATACTTGAGTTGTTGAACCCACATGGATAATATTACACACTTGATTCTAATTGACAAATTGCTCAATCAAATTTATTAAAGGATAAAGAAGATGATAAAATTATAACAATAAAGATAAAATAACAATTACATTAAAGAAGAAAAGCAATATATGAAGAACACTAGGGCTAATGCCTTCACCTACTTTAGACTCTGGTGGACTCATAAACAAATCCAAACGACTATCAATTACCACTTAAAACAATTACCAACTACAAGAAACCATTTGGTTTGGCAGGCATATATAAAAGCTCATCGACAATTATATATTATATTACTAATTACATCCATTAAAATTATAAAAAAGAGGTAACTAATTACATAAAAATTTATTTTAATGTTTTAGACCTCCCTCAAGAGTTGCATTAAAAAGAACAGCAAAAGCCCTCCCTCAATACTAGTCTCAATATTTGTTGGTGTTGAGTTCAAAGATCAAATAAACAAAGAGAGCAAGGAGCAAGCCCAACTAGCGGCAATCGTCTTTCTTTCTTCCCCCTTTGTCGGTCGATCAATGATGGTCACCGATTTTTATAAAGTCGGCTTAGTTTTTTAGAAACTGGTCATGTTAAACCAACTTATTGGTTCGCATGCATGTTTGATCTAATGTGCTACTCGAACTAGCAAGACTGCGCTCTAAAACGTGAAAAATTGTACTTGTACAAATCTTAAAGCCGTGAAAAAAGTGGTAATATATGTTAATTTTTTTTTAAAATATGGATAGCATTAGCATATATCTTGTATGCATATTATAAAAAGGTCTTGGTGTTGGGGACTTGGTACTTAGTAAATGGTTTTGAGCGAAATGGGATTTATTTTTTTCAACCAAGTCTACGGTAAAGGTGCTTAATGATCGGAAAGAACATATTCCTGTGGTTAACAGTTATAATTACACAAGTAAGGTGCGGAAAGGACTTGTTCCTTCAAAGGCAAAGCTTTTATCGTGGTTTATTCTTATTGGACGCCGATGGAATTCTTTTAGTAGGTTGGATTTGAAATGTGTGTTATGCAAGTTGGAGCTAGCTCGGAAGTATATTTCATCTATTCTTCACATGCTCTTTCTCCCATAAATTGTATCCCTTTTGGCTTGGGTAATGGAATGTACATTGGGTTATGTCGGGGTTCTGCAAAAGAAGCGTTTGAATCCTAGATGGATGTGTGATTGGGTATAAGGAATGGCATATAACAAGGCATGAAAAATTGCGTTCTTTGTTACTTTGTGGGTCATGTGGCGAATACGGAGTAAATGCGTATTTGAGTACTCTGAGGAGGCTAATAGTGATGAGGCAATCATGAGTATTGCAAATTGCTGGTTACAAGAATGGTGCAAGTCTTGTGGTAGCAAAACAAAAGTTTTCCAGATTAATTTGAACCATCTTTGTATTACACCGCGGTGGGGTTATGGGACAATGGGATCTTCAAAATCCTTTTTTCAATGCGAGTGTCCTTGCGTCAGAGGCTTTGTTTTTTCCATGTAACATGTGTATTATTGAAAAGTTCTTGAAGCTGAGTGATTAATCCCTATTGCTATCGGCCATTTTTTTGGTTTTTTTTAAGTTGGTTTCTAGTGTCAATTGTTTTGAGGCTATTTTGATATCTGTGGGATAATTATTTTGGTTTAAATGGTAATATTTATGATGTGGTTTGGGTGCCTTTGAGGTTATTCAACTCCTTTTTCCTTTTTGGGTGCGCTTACATTGGAGGCTTGAACAAATTTTCTTAATGTGGTCGTTGTTAGGCTTTGGTGGAAATTGAAGCAGGAATCAACAGGTTGTTGCTGGAATTGTGTGGAGCTTCTGTGAAGCGTCGAAGGTGTATGATTGGCTTCAAAGCCTGCGTGCTGTGTTGGTGGGCTGAGTATGATATGTTGGAGAGGAGTTGATTTGATGGCAGTTGATTCCTGGAATAGAATATGCAGCACTAGGTTTATTTGTTAGAGTCGACATTGATGATGATGCTTTTTCTATCAACTTGAATTGTAATTTTGTGAATTTTTGGTGCCTTAATTTGGAAGATTTGGTATCTTTTTTCTAGGAAAAATTGAGTTTTTGTCGCTAGATTTTTTTTTTGAGGTTTTTAATGATGTCTTATCTAAATTTTTGATGACTTGAGAGTCACTGTAATGGTGACATGTGTTTTTCTTGAATTTGGAGGAATAAAACTTGACTTAATGAAAAAAAATATTATGAATAGAATTCCACAAAATACCTACTTTAGTGTCCAACTCTTTATTCTCATTTTATTCTTATCCAACTTCCATTAAATAACTATCTTTTGCAATTATTTTCTTACATTTATTTATAATTTTTCCATCCACATTTCATCCAAATTATTTTACTCTAGTCTCTAAAGTCATTTCGAATTAATAAACTATCTTAATAGGCATGTAGTGCTACGCGCCAGTTAAGCAAAAACTAATAATTAATAAGTAAATACATAATTAAAAGTTGAGAAAAGTTAACAAATGTCCTATAAAAATTTAATAATATAAAGTTTAAAACCTTTTAATGTATCTAATGCATTGAAATGTTAAATATTTTATCTTTTCAATGAAATCTTTCCTCTTCTTAATTCTTTAATAAGTACACTAACAAAATCCCTGAAAGTTTTCAATTGGCCATATGCAATAGTTGATGGACAACTGAATTTATTTGTTCTACGCTAGAGATGTGTAAAAGCAAGGACTTGTGACATTAAGAGACGTGAAATTTGACATGTACATGGTTGTCTCATAATTTTGGCCTAATCATAGAACAATAATTCTCCACCAAAAGAACCTAGCAATTTCTTGAGTGAAAAGGATATGATGTATATATTGAGACTATACGAGACCAACAAGTATTTTGATTTGTACTTACTGGTTAAGGTAAATTCTCATTTTGGTTTAAGAAACTTAGCTTCTAGTTAAAACTTGTGATGGCAAATACTTGAAGGTTGGTTGTGCTTGTGCCATTATGTAATTGCAAAGTTTTACAAGTTTTCTCATGCTGCTAACTTTCAATTGCATTCCAAGGCTTCCTTTGCTTCTTCATCTGCAATAGAAAACTTACCTTTATATATATCTAATATGATAATAATTGGTAATGGTAAATTGAAAAGAGTTCCCTCGTATATGTCAAAACAAATTGGATAGTTCTGTCTCTCCCATTTCTTCCTTGTGAATATTTTGAAGGTTAAGGGCAATGGATGAAAAGCCTATGCTCCTCCATGGAACAATTGAAGCTACCATCTTCCATGCCTCACCTTACTCTCCTTTGTTTCGATTCAGTGTGAGCTCCTAATACCAATGATTCTATGCACATATATATGCATTGTATGTACACATGCATACTCACACATATCTATACATACATGAATATACTTACACTCACTTACATGTATTCAAAAACATGGTTACAATGACTTCGTTTAATTCATGTACTTAATTCATAAGACTTAGTATCTGTTTACTGTTTGATAGATGCAAAAATAATAATAAAAAAAAGTCAATTTCTTCGTAAAGATAAAATTTTCCTTAATTCTATGTTTGTTAAAAGATAAAACAAACAAGCCATTAGAGCAACTTTAATTGGTGACTGACAAGTGGGCCTGCAAATGGGGTCAAAAGTAAACTGGAAAGTGATCCTGGTCTTACCAAGCGAGAACCATCCATGTTTGTTGCAAGCAAGTAACAACTTAACATGTGGCTGTGGATAATATTTTTGTTTATTTCAATTCGATTTTATTTTATTGTTTTCTTTATTTTTTTTTTAATTATGGGGGATTAAAGTTGAGATCAAATTTTAGACAATTCTATTAAAGATGACAAACAATTTTGTTTTCTATGACGCATTGGGCCACAAGGGTTACACGCCACCATATAGTAAGGTCTAAAATTAGGATGAAATTAGTCCATGCGGTTGGAGACGCGTTTAGCTTGGATGCTTCATTTTATTTTCTCTTGTTATTTTCAGTGCATATGTACAAATGGAAAGCCTGCTTATGTGACAATCAAGATAAACAAGAAGAAGGTCGCGAAGACAAGCGAAGAGAGCGACCGCGTCTGGAACCAAACCTTCCAGATTCAATGTGCTCACCCAATTGATTCAACCATCACCATCGCATTGAAAACAACGAGTTCCACGTTGGGGAGATTCCACGTCCCAGCCAACGACCTGTTGAAAGAAGGAAGCTTGATCAATGGTTTCTTCCCTCTCCTCATGGAAGATGGAAAGAAGCCAAACACAAAACTCAAGTTGAAGCTCATGTTGTGGTTCAAGCCAGCAGAGTTGGAGCTTAGCTGGGGAAAGGTGATAAGCAATGGGGAATATGAAGGGCTCAGGGATGGTGATGCCACATTCCCACTAAGGTCCAATTGTGATGTCAAACTTTACCATGATGCTCACCATGCTTCTACTTTTCAACCCCCCTTCAGCCTATGTGGAGCTCCAAGGAAACTGTGGGAGGATGTCTTCAAGGCTATTGAGGGTGCAAAGTATGTAGTGTACATTGCTGGCTGGTCCTTCAATCCCAACATGGTTTTGGTAAGTATAATTCTATTTTATGTTAGTGTGTTTGGATAAAATATCAAAAATTACCTTAAAGGACAATACTCAAATATTTTTATCATTAGTAATTTTGACCTGTTTCTAAAACAAACTAGAAAATTATTATTTTCTGATTTTAATTTCTTTTTTATTAAAAAAAAACTTATTTCAGCAATATAAACATACTTAAGAAGTATTTTTTTAGCAATGTTATTTACTGTGAAAAAATTCACAAATTTCAACGCAACAATAAGATTGTTGTCTTGTGACTTTGACGCCACTGGTTCAAAATTTGAAAATAACATTTTTAATTGCACCGATAAAGTTGTGCAATCTACCATCCCTAAACTCCACTAAATAAGAGTCCCGTACACTGGACTACCCTAAAACAATACTGAAAGAACTTCTATCAAAAGCAACTTCAACATGATTCTAAAAAAAATAGAAAATCGATTATTTTGTAATTCTATGATATTTAGTAATCTTATTCAAACAAAATAAACACATTTAAGGAGTTTTTTTTTTTAATAAAAAATGTGTTTTTCTTGTATATATCTTCCTTCCAAATTGATACATATTCTTTAGAAGCTAATTATATGCTCCTTGGCAGGTTAGAGATCCCCAAACAGAAATACCACATGCCAGGGGAGTAAAGCTTGGTGAACTACTCAAGAAGAAGGCAGAGGAAGGGGTGGCAGTGAGGATTATGCTTTGGGATGATGAAACATCTTTGCCCTTAATAAAGAACAAAGGAGTAATGAACACTCATGACGAGGATGCTTCTGCATACTTCAGCCACACAAAAGTGATATGCAGGAAGTGTCCTAGATTGCACCACAAGTCCCCAACACTCTTTGCACACCATCAGAAGACCGTAACATTGGATACCTTATCACCAAACTCTGTTGATAATGAAAGAGAACTCATGAGCTTTTTGGGTGGGTTGGACTTGTGCGATGGCAGGTATGACATCGAGCAACATTCATTGTTTCAAACATTTGTTAGGGAAAAGTTTTGCTTTGCTTTATCTTATTTATCACTCGTGTGTCATCCTTACACTTATAATGCAATACTTATAATAGATACTGCAATTCTTGAAGATGCCACGTCAGTGAGGTGGCTGGAGTTAGTTAGAAAGGTAGTTTTTTTTTGGTGGTTGGAGTTAGTTAGAAAGTTAGTTTTCCATCGGTAACAAAAAATTAACTTTTTAACTAACTCCAATCACCTTGCTCATGTTACATCTACGGGCATTGTAGTATCTGTTAACTCACATGTTAGGAGATGAATGGTACATAGCAAAAATTTTCATTTGCTCTTCGTGCGTCTAAGCATTTCTCAACTTGTGTGATGACATGCATTACGCCGAGCAACATTTAGTGTTTCTAACTCTTACTAGGAAAAAGTTTTGCTATGTATTATTTATTTTTTGACAAATCAATTTTGTGAGTCATCACTATCTCTCACTTTTTCTACATTTTTAATGTAATCGCTAATATGTCAAGTGTTGAATGGTACAAAATAAAATTTTTCTGTCTTAATGCATCTAAGAATTTCTCTCTACCGACAGGTACGACACTGAGCAACATTCATTGTTCCAATCACTCATTAGGGAATCTCATTGCTATGACTTCTACCAAACAAACATTGGAGGAGGTGCTACCCTCAACAAAGGAGGGCCAAGATCACCATGGCATGATGCTCATGCTTGTGTCACTGGTGATGCAGCTTGGGATGTATTAACCAATTTTGAGCAAAGATGGAACAAACAATGTGACCCTTCTCTTCTAGTCCCTTCCACAACCTTAGCAAATGTAATAACTACACCTATGATGACAAGTTCAAGGACAAGCACCTCCTTAGAAAGAAATTGGAATGTTCAAGTATACAGGTCAATTGATCATGTGTCAGCTAATTTGATAAGCCAATCATTTAGAAAATTAAATGTGGAAAGGACCATACATGAGGCTTATGTTGAAGCAATTAGGAAAGCGGAAAATTTTATATACATTGAAAACCAATATTTCATTGGAGGGTGCCAATTTTGGGAGAAAGATAGGAGCTGTGGATGCACAAATCTAATTCCTATAGAGATTGCACTGAAAATTGTTAGCAAGATCAGATTGAAGGAGAGGTTTGCAGTGTACATAGTGATTCCAATGTGGCCAGAAGGGGTACCTGAGAGTGAACATGTTCAAGACATACTGCATTGGACTAGAGAGACAATGGCTATGATGTATAGGGTGATTGGGGATGCAATTAAGGAGACTGGGGAAAAAGGGCACCCTAGAGATTACTTGAATTTCTTCTGCCTTGGGAATAGGGAGGAGAAGGGGAATGGAGAGTATATTCCACCACGTTCTCCCAATCCTGGAACACAATATTGGAATGCACAAAAAAATAGGAGGTTCATGGTTTATGTCCACTCCAAGTTCATGATAGGTATGTATTATTGTTTCTTATATCAAAATTTCAATTCATGTACAGTTTAGAAGATTTAGCAATTTCAAATTGAGGCTAACTATGAGGCAGGGATTGTGTAAAAATATTTTATAAAATCATCAAATACACAAAAACTAAAGTCTCACCTATAACAATTACTATGTAAATCATAAATTTTTTTTGAATCCTTTTAAATTTGTAGAAGTCGTTATCTTAAACAGTTTTGCTTTAAAATACAGGTTACTGAATCAAAATTTAAGACATTAAATAAATTTATTTTTTATTAATTGTTTCCGTTTGTAATTTCTTAATTTATACTATAATGCATTGTACTTTAAGAGAACACACTAACAAAACCTTATTCGAGATGTCAGTTATCTTTTTTTATTTTATTTTATTTAGATCCTCTAAATTAAAATATTGATCTAAGATCATTTGATAGAACTCACACACAGTGCAATACATTGATCTCAAGATTGGATAACTTCTCGCTTTCTTTTTTTACAAGTAATCTCACTTTAAAAAAGAATATTAATCCATAATTTTCCAATAATTCATGTAACAATAAAGTAAACAGCTTAGTAATTGAAGTGCACAATTGTTAACTTGTGGTAGGAGTCTGATTGAAACATATCTTGGTTAACAAATATTGTTTTCTTATATTTGCTGCCAGTGGACGACCTATACATATTAATAGGATCAGCAAATGTGAACCAGAGATCCATGGACGGAGAAAGGGACACGGAGATTGCCATAGGATGCTACCAATCTCAAGACGAAGATGATAATGACCATATCACCCTTGGTGAAATTCATGCGTACAGAATGTCACTATGGTATGAACACACTGGAATTGCCCATGATTTGTTCCTAGAGCCACATAGTCTTGAATGTGTGAACATGGTAAGGTCAATTGGGGACCAAATGTGGGACATTTACAATGGTGAGGAAATTGTGGACATGGAAGGTGTGCACCTTGTGAGTTACCCTGTGAGGGTAACACAAGAAGGGTGTGTGAAGGATTTAAAAAATGGGGTTCGTTTTCCTGATACAAATTCTCTGGTGAAGGGGAAAAGATCTAAAATGTTGCCCACTATCGTTACAACCTGAGTTGTGTTATTTGAATTTATTATCCTCCACCATTAGATTAGATCTCAATGAAATACGAGTCTCATTATAATCTCATTTAATAGTGTATAATAGATTTAAGTCCGCATAGTATTTCACATTATATAAGTACAAATACTATTTCTCTTGCAAATTAATCATAAATTTGGGATATGATCACACACATACAAGTGTTCTAACTTATATGGAAGCATAAAAAATATTGAAGCCTGTACATTAATTGCTTGGTATCAACAATATTGTATATGTATACAGTATAGACAAGGAGAAAAATACAATCTATTTGTGTTTCAAAAATGATTATTTGCAAGATATATAGAGCATACATCTGACTCTATAATTAATAGTACAATTCATTCTCTCTGCAACTCCATTATACTGAGGAGTCTTTGAAGCTGTCTTCTCAAAACTGAATCCTTGTTCTATGCAGCACTCTTCAAATTGACCTCTTTATTCACCGTTATTATCTGCTCAAACATGTTTAAAATTTCTTCCTTTTTTCTCTTTCAACACTTGCATGAAAACTCTTTAAAACACTGAGCATCTAGTCTTTAGATTTCAAAATAAAAGCCTACTCCTTTTGAGAGTGATCATCAATAAAAGTTACAAAATATGAGGCACCACCAATTGATTTAGAATCTATAGTGCAAACATCAGTGTGAACTAAATGTAGAACATATGATCTTTTATGAGGACCTGAGATATGAAATGTAACTCTAGCATGCTTTTCAACAAAACAATGAGTGCAAGTCTTCAAAGATGTACCTTTCACCGGAAGAGATTTTCTCTTGGCAAGAATGTCAAGTCCTTCTCACTTGTGTGGCCAAGATGCATATGCCACAAATTAGAAGAGGAATCATCAATTGCATTCACCCCCTCCTTGCACAACTTTCCTGTCATTTGACAGATAGCAGCGAAGCTCCTGTCATCTTTGGCCATAACAAGCGACCCTTTAGCGGTCTTACATTTTTCAACACCAAAGGAAGTGCAATAGCCTTTTCGATCCAATTCTTTCATTGAAATCAAACTAAGATGCATATTAGGAACATGCCTAACATTCTTTAATTGTAACTTGCATCCCATGTTAGTTTCAAGTCACACATCGCCCATGCCAACAATCTTGTGTAATCCTTTATCTCTCAATTTTATTATGCCAAAATCACCAAGAGTATAAACAGTGAAAAAATCACATCTCAGAGTAATATGACATGAGGCCCCAAAATCCATGATCCAATCAGAATCATGACATGCAAGATTAACACATGTGACACCTCAAAAATGTCACTAACACGCAAAGGACTAATTCCCCTTACAAAAACCTCTATCGTCACATGATTTTCATAAAAACATATATTTTGAATAAATAATAAAATTCACTAAATAAACTAACTTGTCTTTAATTAAAGAAACTAAATTATTACATAAAATATCCTTAAAATAAATATTGAAATAAACAATGCTTAATGGTTCCTGCATGTGTTCTAGTGGAGCACTGAAACCTAACTACTAAGCTAATCATAATTGAAAACTATCCCACTGCAAAGTGAAGCTCGCCAAATTTTGAACTACTGGAATCTATTGGAAGAGAGAATTATCCTCATCAGCATTATATGAAAAACAACATTGATGAGGGGTGAGTCATCGCTCAGTGAATGACAGACCCCATGGCAACATGAGACATTTCGCAGACATAACAAACTTATGCAATACATATATAATATCAATAAAAAATGTTATACAGTTTATACTAAATAGTACATAAAACATTTAAAACATAATTAAATTTGGGAGTTCACAAGATAGATGAATTTGAGCAATACGGTTTAGCTGTTTGCGATAATTTCCAAGTCTTACGAGTTGCTTATTTCCGAGCCTCACGGCCTTGCCTTAATTATTTTATATGTCTAAAACTTATTCTATATGATGATCATACAATGTATACGTACCATGGTCAATGTGGGTTGTCGTTGACGTATAGTTTTATCTTACATCTACTCCCATGAAAACGATGTAAACTTGATAACATAAGCACATTAACCGATAACTGATTGTATAATATAACTAACTTGTCCATAAACAATCACACACATGCAACATGACATATTTAATGCATAAAGATCAATGGTCTCATGTACTTCTAAAATAATTTTCATGAGTTTCTAAGAATAGTTTCACAAATATTTTGTTAAATATTTACTTTCATAAATAAGAAAATTTCTAAATAAATAATTTCATAAACATTAAAAGAAAATAATAAATTCCTACTCCTAGGGTTTTACAAAAACATGCATAGTAAAATAATTTTTAAAATAAATCCATGGTCTAAAAATAGATCATGAAGAAAACTACTCACTTGGAATGATGGACAACTAGGATCACTGACACTAGAAAATCCTAAATACGGATACCCTACATAGAGACACTACTTCCCCACAAGAAAAATAAAACTAGAGTTCAGAGAAAGTTTACGTTAAAAGCACAACCTTCAAAAATTATTTAAGTGAATTAGGAAGCAAAAATGGACGGAGTTTTATTTATAGAAAAAAAACTGATTAGCTCTCCAAGGCACTGACCACTGCAACATGCTAGGGCTGCTGCATTGGTTTGAACCCTTTTTTTAAAAAACGGATAATTACAACAAAGTTCTCATTATAGTCAATGAAGACATCATCACGAGCAACTGCCGCAATATCTTTTTCCGATCTTCGTTAAGGTTGTCTTCATTTCTTTTCCTTAATTGCTCTCTCTCTTCTAAACTCTGTAATGCCTCCTTATGTTCCCTGACTTGCCTTAGTGCTAACAAGTAAAATGTTCCTTGTCTTGGACTTACTTCATGACTTTCCATAACTCTCAAACCTGTCAGATTTGTGAGGTCTTCTAGTTTGAGTTCTCTGTTGTGACTCAACAACAAGGCCTTTTGACTTGGTGGAGGTATTAAACAAACTTGCTCTATTCTTTTGGTTTCTTCATTCAACATGCTTTCTTTAATCATTGACGTTGTCAACTTCCCATCTGGAGATGAATTAGTCAAAGTCACAACTAGAACTTCCCAACTGTCAGAAAAAGAACTAAGCAACAATAATATTTGCAACTTATCAGCTAATGACAACTGATTCACAATTTTCAGGAAGCTACTCAAGTGTTCTGACATTGAATCCCCTTCTTTGTACTTCATATTCATCAACTTTAGAATCATAAAAGCTTTATTCTGCACATTCTCCCTCTCATATAGTTATGCCAATTTCTTTCACATGCTCATGGCATTAGTTTCTTATTTTTCAATATCGCTTTCACCTCAACCCGCGCCGCACCCCATCCCTTCTCGCATACCTCCAACGCCTCGTCGTTCATCAGCCTCAGCGCTTCGCCCCAAACCGTTATAACCGTTTTCGTTCCCGAACTCCCTGCACTGCTTCGCGAACGTCGAGCTTCGAGACCAGATCGGTGGCTCTCTCAGAAGCAATTCGATGCGAGGTCGAACCTTCGGGAGGTCGGATCTGGCCGGTCTTGTTGTCCGGTAAGTATTATTTATTGATACCGTAGAGATTTGATAAAATATTGAGGGATTTTTGCTCTTTAAATCGAACTGTTGCTTGAAGTTATTGAAAGGTGAAGTTGATGTTATTGGTTATGTATCGCTTCAGAAATGTTGCATAGCCATTGGATTCGTCAGAATAAAGTTTTCATATGGACATTGAAGCCTAAGTATTCCCTCTGCCCCAAATTAATTGTAGGGTTTACTTTTTTTGGTTTATTCATAAATCAATATACTTGAATATAATTGCATCCAAAATCTAGATACATTGATTTATGAATGAACAAAAAAGTAAAATCAACAATTAATTTGCAAAAATGCTATATGTACACCTAATTTTATATCCGTATACATACACAATTAATAATACACAAACTTTATTCTCACGAGTGCACAAATATTACAAACTTATAAATAATACTCTCAATTATACTTAATTAAGTGCACAAACATTACATAAGTTAAAATACAAACTTTACGTATATAAATACGAGGTGTATGTATAATGTATGATTTTTGGTGTACGTGTAACAGAACTCATTAATTTGGGACGGAGGGAGTATATTTTAATCGAAAATGTGGTTTACATATTGAAATCTGACAATGGTTCACTTGGAAGATATGCATCAAGTCATTTGTTACATATGAATTACTGGGAAAGATAACTTTCTCGAAACATATATCATTCATTGGCCAGAGCCTCTGAAGTGGATTTCCTCTCTCCTGCAAACAAGATGTACAAAGCAGGTGAAGTTTTGCTTGAAACCTTCAGAATGCTTATTTTCTTTTATTGTGAAGGTATGACTTGAATGAAGTTTCTTGATAAATGTGTGCTACAGAGCAAGAATGCACGTGTTCGTGGTCTTCAATTTTGGCATCAGTTTTTCCAGGTCAGTAGGAAGAACTCAGATGAATGAGCAGTCGTCACAAAGCCACTTTGGCTTTACTTTGCGGATATGTGGGATTAATGAGGTACAGCTTACTTTCTAATACATTAACATTGGTATTGGTATATATTATTACTATCCTTTTATTTTGACAATATTGCCTGACATGATTTGGTGTAGCTACTCATACTTGTTTTAATGTTTTTCCCGTTAAATCTTTCTTTATGCCACTATTTTTTCATTATGTGCAATGCTTGTAAAGCTCGTGTCTATGTTTTATGTTATTTATGAATGTTCACAATAACATAGCATGTTAGTTACGAATGTGGCAACTTGGGTGCAGTATTGAGTTGTAAATGCCAACTGCTAAGCAGTTTTTATTACCCTCATTTGTTTGAGAATCATTTATTCCTAAATTCCTACACCTGTTTGTGCTACTAGGAACTGGTATTTATTCAGCATAAATATCTTGGCTTTAGAATCTTTCCATGCTGCTAATTCCATGTGGAGTAGTAGGACTTGAAAACCTAACTAGTCTCTGGTTCTAATGGACTGGACCAACAGATAATGATTAATGTGACGTGTAAGCTATAGTGCAATTATGGTTATAGCCAGGTATATACTTATCTACAATAATTAAAATCCTCTGAAATTTTGTATATGTTCAAATTCAATCATGAGAAGCTCATCAAATGTTGCCAAAAGGGTAGCTTCTAGCAGCAATTTAAAAACTGCCTTAGTGAGTCTATGGCCAAAAGGGAACCTTGTAGCAGCGGTTTCAAAACAATGGATATAACAAGTAAACCATACATACTTGTAGCAATTGAAGCAATGGAACAACACCAAAATCTCAACTACAGAACTCGAGTACAAAAAGAAAAGTTGTGGAAGTAACCTTAGAAATTAATGGAGGGACAACTCATTCCGAAGCTAATTAAGGTGTTTAAATCCTTGAAGTAGCACCTCACCTGAGACCAGCAAGTGACACACTCACTCGAAATCTGGAAGAATAGGACTCACCAATTGCATCACTTATTTTAATAATGCCGTCCTGTGGTAGAGTTGGGGATTCTCTTTCGAAGACCATCGCTCATTCCCTGATTGCATTGTTTCTCACTAAGCCTCCTTGCGGCATTCAGCAGCCTCCTCATTTTTCCGCTTGTTCATGTGTGACATTAATCTTATCCAGCGATATCCTATAAGGATTAACGGGAAAAAAACCAGTAGGTAAAAATGGACATGATTCAATGTCATCAACCACCCTGTCATCCAATCTATTACCGAATCGCCAAATGGAATTGGAGTTGGGTTGGTATAATAGTCGCCCAACATGTTCATTTGTTGAGCGAAGATGTGATATTCTGATGGTGTTGTTGGATGGACCCCAAACCCTTTTAACAACACTGGTACAGACTCTGATGTCATTGATAGTGACTCCGCCGAAACCTTGATTTTAAACCTTTGCTGCCGGGTCTTAGCTCTATTATTCAGGAAGGTAGTACATCGTTGGTCATACAGTAGGCACACATGGTCAGATGCAATTTCACTGCGGGATCTCTCCATGTACACCTTGACACTGTTGATCCCTTGACCACCTTCTTCTTCTTCATCATCATCGCGGATTGTAAATATCAACCTAAAACCCTCTGATGGGACCCTGGGAACGATGAAGCACAGAAGGAATCCCAAATCAGGGGCATGTGGAACAGAAGAGAGATCAATAGTTAGGTAAATATCTGTGGTTGTCGTTGCTGTATTATACTTGAACCAGCTTGGAACACTGCTCCCTGGATACACGAAGGATGCTTCAGCAACATAGTCTTCACTAGAATCTTCAACATAATCATCGCGTTCTGATGCAGACAGGTATTGGTGTGCGAATTTCACTATGTTGATGTAAACATTCAACCCAATAGCCTTGAGAAACCGTTGATCCAACTTCAAGCAGTTCCAGAACACGACCCTTGTCTTGTTTTCCTTAAGTTGTGATGGGAAATTCAACACAATAATTCGACAACTCAATCAGAGCTATATGCAGCGGATAATAATTTTCCCAACTTGCAAGAATCTATGAGGAGCAATAACAATAATGGCAATAACAATAACACACAAACAGGAAGACACGGGAATTTTTAACGTGGAAAACCTTCTCAATGTGAGAAGTAAAAACCACGGGCACAAGCCAGTCAATCAAGCTCCACTATGATCAAAATAGGGTACAAGAGAGTCTCAATCACAGCACAAATCGTGCTCAATAATCAGCCAATAGAACAAGGCAAGAATGATGAAATAGAGAATAAAAGAAACCAGAAAACCCCAACCTCGCTGTTACTGTGCGTGGCCAATTTCTCACTGCTCAGACAACTTCTCGACGATCCGACCGTCCAGATTGAAGTATCACAAGTTACGAACCTGCTGTAAAAATTTCAGCCCGATCCAACGGTGAACGAAGCGGTGGAAGCCAATCGAAATTTGCTGTGCAGACAAAAAACGGGAAAAACCTTTTTCTTCTCTTCTCCTTATTTTCTCTCTTTTCTCTGCCTCCTCTCCTAACCCTAACAACTGACCCCTCTCCACTATTAAGTGAGATTAGTGGGTTTGTAAATATTGGGCCTTTCTCCACATAGGAAGGGAGCCCAACCCAACAAATATAGAGCAATATTCTTATTGAACTTTTAACCCCAATACTTCAATACCTTAGTGATTAACAAAATCACCTAACACAGTTAAAAGAGTTCATCTAGCAATCTAAGTCAAAAGTTCACATTTAACACACAGGTTTATTAGCTCTAGCGTGTCATAAGCCAACACGACTCATACTATCCCAATGCCATGTCAAGTTCATTAATTCAATTTTAGAACAACTCAAACAACTTATTGACAATGACAACCACCGAGCGAGTGTACACAAAAAAAAAATCAACTCCCAATTTAGGGAGAATGAATATTCTCATAAACTTTAGAGTATCAACAAATATTCTCTAAAGAAAAATCTTTCATAAAAAAACACTAATTTATCATTTTTAAGAAAGAAAAAAAATGAAAACAAATATAAGCACAACGGAAAGAAAAGAGAAAAAGGATTACAAACTTTTTTTTTAGAGAAACACATTTAATTTTAAACTAGTGGGGCTTGACAAGCACTCCGTGCCAAGCAAGCAAATGTTTTT
>QANU01027475.1:9226-27273 GCA_003254905.1 Nissolia schottii | reverse complement strand
AATGCAAATTATCAATTAGTAAAGATAAAGGCAATCTTGAGCATAAACAAATTAAGGAGTTAAAGGATAGAGAAGATGCAAACTCAATTTATCCTATTTCAACCACCCTTGTGATCTACCTCCAGTCCCCAAGCAATCCGCTCAAGATTTTTCCGCTATTCTTCAAGCTTGAAACTTAGGTGCTTGAAAACCTTTACAAGATAAGCACTCTACTTGAGCCTCAAACAATATCCCTTAGGGATCACACCCTAATCACTTGAGAGGGATACCTCACCCTCTTTACAAGAATATGATTTGTGTTTGATTAGAAACTCTCTTGAAGAGTGAATAATACAATTTGAAGGCCTATAGGTGTGTGTGTATGAAACTCTCTCTTTTTTCTAGAAGATGACTCGATGAATGTAATTAATGAAGTAGAGAATGCTGGATGTTATAGAATTAATGTTCCACCTTCAATTGATGAGTTTGGTGAGTATTTATTAAGCTCAAAGTGATCCTAGCCGTTGTGCATTTAATGCATCTTAAGTCAGCAAACAGAACTAGCCGTTTCTGACTTCAGTACTCGATTCATTCGAATGGCCCATTCGAATGTCTGACCTAATATAGCCGTTGGGCATTAAATGCGCATGAGTCATTCGAATGGATCTGTGTCAGCCATTCGAATGTCTTGGCTGTACTGGGATCACTGAAAGTATCAAACCCTAGTCATTCGAATACTCCATTCGGATTACCTTTGTTCATGAGGTATTCGAATGACTTGTTCATGAGTTATTCGAATGACTGTTCATGAGTCTTCGAGTTGACTAGTTCATGAGTCATTCAAATGACTTGATCATCAGTCATTCGAATGGATCTAGGCTAGTCACTCGAATGTCTCTTAGGGTTTTGCCCAAACTCATTCTTTCTCTCCTTTTACTTGATTCCTTGGTTTTGTTTGAAATACTTTTAAGGCAGGAATCAATATTTTCTTTTAAGAGCCATCTAGAAGAACTATGTTGAGAGTTTTGATATACACCACCTTTAACACATTTCCTAGGTCCTAAAACTAGATCTTTTTGAGCTTCTAGACTTTGGAAACTTGCTTCATTTGTCTTCATCAAAACATTCTTCATAAGCATTCACACCTGTCTGGTGTAGCATCCCGTTTTTCCCTTAGTAAAGATTTCATAAATTAAATAGGAGAGACAAGCTCTCACACAAGTTTATAGGTTAAAGTGTCTGTAGAAATAATTCTTCTCATTTTCACGACATTCTGCAGACACTAGAATAAACCCTTTTTCTGTCGTTTGAGGACAACTGCACGTCCAAAGTATCCGTAAAAGGTACAACTACAGACGAGAATTTACAAACACCTCAAATGAACTTAGATTATTCTTTAAGAAAATTAGGGGATAATGAAAGCCTTTTTAACCACCTTCTAAGATCTCGATACAGCTTAGGTTTTGCCACAACTATGCCAAGCTCATAGAAAGCTTCTATGCGCTTTTGTCATTCAAATTAAATTTATATATATCCTACTTTACAGCTTTCGGATTCCAAAGGAATCCAATTGCAGTGTAGTCGGGTATAGTCAAATCACAGAGAGTTGCAAAAATACTGTTCTTGAGTTAGTTTAATTAAACAACAAAGTGAAGGATTCGATAATTTGTTTTAATAAACTAAATAAGTAAATAAACAACATAAAAAGTAAATAGGAAACAAATCAGAGGTAGTTTCGGAGCTTGTTGGGAATTTTAATCACATCATAGTTTCATGCATCCAGTTACTTATTACATAGAACTATCGATTGATTGCCCGCCACCAATTCTTAACTTGTCATCACTTTCGCGCATGACAAGATCACAGGTTTCCTTTGTTAATCGCACCCAAGCTTAACAAAGTACGCCAGCATTAATCCACATGTTAAAACGACTAACCTTAATTCCAGTTATGGCAATAAGATTAGATGAAATGGTTTAGTTCCGACTCTAATGATTGTAACTGTTCGTTCACAACGTTCAAGCCTAGAATCTAGTTCAGCATAATGATGTTGATCTTAACTTGGTTATGATTTAATTAGTATAACTATCGTTCATACAACTAAATCCCAAATCAAGAATCAAAACATTAAACAAAGACTAGCATTAAGTGTAAAACCATTCGCAAATCATAAAAAAAGGATAGATTCATATGCAATAGTTACATGGATACAAGCAAACTACAATAATGACCAAAATCCCAACAAAAAGAGGATTAGGAATCCATCTTACAAGAGTATCTCGGAGGCAAGGTTTAGGCACTTACCATGACACGTATTCACGCTATCATGGCCATGGCTTCGCCAAGCTTCCTCGATCTCTGGCTCCTTCACGAGCCTCGTCTTTGCTCCTAATCTAACCTAAACTAAACTAAGCTTTTAAGTAGAACAAAATGTGTAAAGGAATGAAGTTTAGGGGGGAAGAAGAGATGTTGGATGAATCATTTCGAATGGGCATGGCCTCCTCTATTTATAGGCAGATTTTGGGTCCATCACTCAGCGGTTTTGATGGCTTCACTGAGCGATTCTGTACTTATCGCTGAGCGACGACGCTTAATCGCTGAGCGGTTGTACTTTTACGCGGAGTAATTAATGCTCTGGCAGCTTTTTGCAGGGCGGCGCTGACGTGTCATGGCGGTGCCAGGCTGGCTCCGCTGGCGCAATAAATGCACTGCGTGCAAGTTGCTGTCGACGTACTTCCGCAGAGCGATAATGGTTGTACCGCGGAGCAATTGTTCCGCGGGCGCTGAGCAGTAAACACTTTTCCGCGGAGCAGTTCTTGACTTATGCGCTGAGCGGTAACCATTTATCCGCGGAGCAGTTCTTGTCTTCTGTGCTGAGCGATAACCACCTATCCGCGGAGCGGTTCCTGTCTTCGGCGCTGAGCGGTAATGTTATGCCGCTGAGCAGTCCTGCTTAATTCTTCATGTTTTAGCTCTTCTCCAATTTTGCCCTTTTACTCCATTCTTCATGGGATTATTCTTCATTAATCTGCTTGCATCCATCTTCAAAATATATTTAATATCCTACAAAAATTGGGGAATTCATTAGATAAATCTTTAAAACCTAAGTAATTAAATACCTTTTAAAATGATCAAAATTGCGTATTTTGAGCATTTAACACTCCCCCTGACTTAAAACCTTGTTTGTCCTCAAACAAGAGGTAGTAGAATTATTTCACAAGAGATTAATGCTTATGAAAAATCGGTTAATGCAATGAATTGAAATATTTCAAACGGTTTAAGCTTAAGACTTTGTAAAACATAAAAGAACCTGAACAAGTCAAATGCACAATTACTTGAATAGCATAAACAAATCACTCTATCCAATGTCTTTTCCACCAAGGAAATTAGCTTTGTCGCTCAATGGTCAGTGGACCAATTTAGGGTGAGTGTTTCGCTCAATTATCACCATTGAGTCAACAATTTAAATTTGTTGCTTGTCTCACTATTCAATGCAAAAGTATGGTCATGCAAGGATCACAAAGGACTTTTTAAGGATTGTAATGTGGCCAGGTTACAAAGAAAATTGGTTTTTCTGGTTATGCAAGTATGAATCAAGAGAGCATTAAAGACCAACTTCTTTTGTGCCCTTTTCTTTTCTCTGTTTCCTTTCCCTTTTAATCTCCTTTTTCTTATCCCTTTTCATTTTCTTCTTTTTGTTTTGGGATAGAATGTGTTCTTTTGCACTTCTTGTTTTTGTTCTTTTTAGTTTAACTTTTGTACATCCCACTTTACTCATCCTTGTCTCCCCTGACTTTGTTTTTTGCACATAATCCATTTTTTGAATGCTCTCTTAATTCCGGTTATTAAGGGATAACATTGTTTTTCTTTTTAAGGTGCGGAGATTTATGAACAAAAATTTTCTCATGTTAGGCTCAAATGGGGTAACAAAGGATGTTCCTAATTACGGGTTGGCTTTATTTGGCCAAGTGGATTTTAAATTCTAAAGAACAAAATGCCTTGATCATTTCCTATTATTTCCATACAATTACTAGAATTAGAGACTCAAACAAATTCAATTGTGTAAAAACAATGGTGATTCTCTCTATTTCACTAAGTGTTTGGCTCACTCCCTCACAAAGGTTTCCTTGATTTAAAAACATTTTCAAGGTTATGCCTATACAAACAAGTAGAAGTGTACAATGACATGTTCATGATATCTATGAATCACAAAGGTCTATCGTGGATATGAAACAAGTCAATTCATGATATATATGTTCATGCATCAAACCAAGTAGAATGAACTACTACTTTGTTATTAAACAAACAAGTCTTAAGTTCATAAACTAACTAAGGTAATTAATTAATTAAGGTGCTAGAAAGATTAGAAATGCTCCTTGTTCATGGTGAATATCTTGAAGTAGCCTTGTTGATGTAGTTTCTCTGTAGTTGTTCAAGCTACTTCATCTTGCTTCAATGTTTTGAGGAGATAGAGGCTCATCCTTCTTTGAGGAATCATGCTCTTCGTCCTCTCGAAGTGTATCTCTCTTTTGCTGTTTGTAGGAAACTCTATTGGTTGTTTTTCGGCCTGCAAAAACAATCAAAGAAAACTTCCTTTCTTCTAAGTAGCATTAGAGAGATCATGTTTTTATTTTGAATCCTTTTTGTAGACAGAATTCGCTACAATTGGCGGTCAAAATTTCCCACCATTGTGGACAGAATTTTCCACTTATTGTGGACAGAATTTCCCACAATGATTTATGGATTCAAAATAAAACATATTAAGGTGCTTTTTAGAAAGATTCTTTTCTTAAAAATTTCTTTTTCATTTCTTAAACAAATAAGAATCCTTTTTCAATTAACTAATTGTGCACCTCGCTCAAATAATTGCTTAAAAAGGTTTAAACTTTGTCATTAGGTTTAGAAATCCAAAATGCTTCAAGTTTAGCTTAATTGAAAGATATTAGCATTTTTAAATTTTAAACCTAATCATAAGATTTAAGAAAACCTTTCTTTCTTTCTTTCTTTCTTTCTTTTTTTCACCATATTTCCTAAAAATTTCTTAACACCTTAAATTAATTAACCTTTAAAATTACTAAGCTACTAAAATAAGAAAACTCACAAAATGCTGGGTTGCCTCCCAGACAGCGCTTAGTTTAACGTCTTTAGCTCGACACCTTTTTCTTTCTAACTTCCTTCTTCATCATCAGGCCTTTTCCCATGGCAAGAGTCGTTGGGATTTAGCTCCGGATTGGCCGTAAATCTTCTTTTCTTCAACTCCGCCATATCATTAGCCAATTGTCCCAATTGTGTCTCCAAGTTCCTAATAGAGGCTTCGTTGTTCTTTTGATTTATCATTGATTGTTGCATAAATTGATTAAACGTTTCCTCTATTTTGGAACTTGAATGCATGGGAGGCTGATTCTGATACGGGCGGGGTGGTTGGTACGGCGGTTGCGGAGCTCTGAATGATGGTCCGGCTTCTTGCCTCCATGGCTATTGGAAATTTGGATTTGGCCCCCTTTGGAAATTGTTTTGATAGGGTGGTCGTGGCTGGTTTTCAAGGAAGTGAACTTCTTCTTCCCTGAAATGACAAACACTAGACGGGTGATCGCCACTACAAATTTCACATAAAAATACCTGTTACCTTTTTGCTTCACGGGCCTCTCTAATTTGCTTTGGCAACTCTCTTAGGGCCTTTTTCACCTCGTCTATCTGTTGTTGGAGTTGCTTGTGTTGGGCAAGTATGGCATCGTTGGTTCCCAGCTCAAGCACTCCTCCTCTCCTAGGACCTCTGTTGTACTGGCCTATTTGGTCTGTAAAGGCCATGGNATGGCATCGTTGGTTCCCAGCTCAAGCACTCCTCCTCTTCTAGGACCTCTGTTGTACTGGCCTTGTTGGTCTGTCAAGGCCATGGAATCAATAATGGAGATGGCTTCTTCCGGAGTTTTGGACATTATTTGTCCACCGGCGGCAGCATCAAGCATTAGTTTGTGCTGTTGTTGGAGTCCGTTGCGGAAGATGTGGATTTGTTTGCGTGCATCGAACCCATGATTCGGACACTTTCTCAACATGGATTTGTAGTATTCCCAGGCTTCACAGAGACTCTCTCCCGGCGCCTGCACAAATGTAGCAATTGCAGTCTTTAAATCCATAAATTTAGATTGAGAAAAGTACCTGGCACAAAACTTTTCCTCCAACTGATCCCAATTTGACAGAATATTTTGTGGTTGATCAAGCAACCACTCCTTGGCTTTTCCAATCAAGGTCAGGGGAAACATCCTTAAAAAGATTGATTCTTCACCGGCCTCAGACATTCCCGCGGTCCCACAGAGTTCATAGAATTTCGTAAGATGAGCATACGGATCCTTATAATCCAAACCTGCAAAAGGGTTAGCATATAACAATTGAACCAAACCAGGTTGCATCTGATGTTGTCTTTGAGCTCCAGTAGTTCTGCTCATTCTTATGATGTTTCTAGGGGTAAAGTTAACAAAACCCCTATTGTCGCTAGCTCCTGATGCGTTGCNAAACCAGGTTGCATCTGAGGTTGTCTTTGAGCTCCAGTAGTTCTGCTCATTCTTATGATGTTTCTAGGGGTAAAGTTTACAAATCCCCTATTGTCACTAGCTCCAGTATTAGTACCAGCTCCAGTGTTGTGTCCAGTTCCAGTATTATCGGCCCTGGTGTCTTCTTGATTGGTTGAAGAAGTTGATGATGAAGTTGTTTCTTGCTCCGCTCTTTGTTTGGCTAGTTGCTTTTTCTTCTTTTTCCCATTTCTTCTCGAAGTAGCTTCAATCTCAGGGTCAAACAACAATTGTTCTTTTGAAGTCTTACCTCGCAATTGCTAAGAAAATTCACACTAGCCAAATAAGATCAAAACAAGAGTTCACAAAATAACAGAATAGTTCATAAAATAACGAAAATAAAGACTATACAATATTTTACAGATATTCACATTGTTTAATCAAACAAAACTCAAGCTATGTAATTTTGACACAACTCCCCGGCAACGGCGCGAAATTTGATGAAAGCCTAATAGCACTTTCTCTACTCTTGACACAGATTAGGTTTTGTCACAACCATGCCAATTTCGTAAAAAGCCTATTGTTTGCACTTTGCGTTGCTCAAATTAAATTTATATGTATCCTACTTTACAGCTTTCAGATTCCAAAGGAATCCAATTGCAGTATAGTCGGGTATAGTCGAACTACAGAGAGTTGCAAAAATACCGTTCTTGAGTTAGTTTAATTAAACAACAAAGTGAAGGATTTGATAATTTGTTTTAATAAACTAAATAAGTAAATAAACAACATAAAAAGTAAATAGGAAACAAATCACAGGTAGTTCCGGAGCTTGTTGGGAATTTTAATCACATCATAGTTTTATGCATCCAGTTACTTATTACATAGAACTATCGATTGATTGCCCGCCACCAGTTCTTAACTTGTCATCACTTTCGCGCATGACAAGATCACAGGTTTCCTTTGTTAAACTGTCACTTTCGCACCCAAGCTTAACAAAGTACGCCAGCATTAATCCAGATGTTAAAACGGCTAACCTTAATTCCAGTTATGGCAACAAGATTAGATGAAATGGTTTAGTTCCGACTCTAATGATTGTAACTATTCGTTCACAACGTTCAAGCCTAGAATCTAGTTAAGCATAATGATGTTGATCTTAACTTGGTTATGATTTAATTAGTATAACTATCGTTCATACAACTAAATCCCAAATCATGAATCAAAACATTAAACAAAGACTAGAATTAAGTGTAAAACCATTCAAGCAAATCATAAAAAAGGGATAGATTCATATGCAATAGTTACATAGATAAAGCAAACTACAATAATAACCAAAATCCCAACAAAAAGAGGATTAGGAATCCATCTTACAAGAGTATCTCGGAGGCAAGGTTTAGGCACTTACCATGACACGTATTCACGCTATCATGGCCATGGCTTCGCCAAGCTTCCTCAATCTCCGGCTCCTTCACGAGACTCGTCTTTGTTCCTAATCTAACCTAAACTAAACTAAGCTTTTAAGTAGAACAAAATGTGTAAAGGAATGAAGTTTAGGGGGGAAGAAGAGATGTTGGATGAATCATTTCGAATGGGCACGACCTCCTCTATTTATAGGCAGATTTTAGGTCCATCGCTCAGCGGTTTTGATGGCTTCGCTGAGCGATTCTGTACTTATCGCTGAGCGGCGGCGCTTAATCGCCAAGCGGCTGTACTTTTACACGGAGTAATTAATGCTCTAGCAGCTTTTTGCAGGGCGGCGCCAGGCTGGCTCCAGCTGGCGCAATAAATGCACCGCGTGCAAGTTGCTGTCGACGTACTTCCGCTGAGCGATAATGGTTGTACCGCGGAGCGATTGTTCCGCGGGCGCTAAGCGGTAAACACTTTTCCGCGGAGCGGTTCTTGACTTATGCGCTGAGCGGTAACCATTTATCCGCGGAGCGGTTCTTATCTTCTGTGCTGAGCGATAACCACCTATCCGCAGAGCGGTTCCTGTCTTCGGTGCTGAGCGGTAATGTTATGCCGCTGAGCGGTCCTGCTTAATTCTTCATGTTTTAGCTCTTTTCCAATTTTGCCCTTTTACTCCATTCTTCATGGGATTATTCTTCATTAATCTGCTTGCATCCATCTTCAAAATATATTTAATATCCTACAAAAATTGGGGAATTCATTAGATAAATCTTTAAAACCTAAGTAATTAAATACCTTTTAAAATGATCAAAATTGCATATTTTGAGCATTTAACAGGGGATCACAAGAATGTGATCAAAATATTTTTAAAACAGCCATACGCGAAGTACTGGGACCAGAAACGATAAAACCAGATCAAAATTGATCTGTCGGAGACCTTTAATTCTTGGTCACACAAGTGGCCAAGACACAAAGGCCTTACACGGCCAAGAAATGGCCAAGTGGCTGGGTCAAAGGAGTCAAAGATGACTCATGGTGGTGAATCACCATGCATGATGTCATGCATGACATAAGCGAGGGGTAAAATGGTAATTAGGTCCAAGGGCAAAATGAGAAAGTGAAATTTTGGCCTTGGCCTATAAATGCCATGAGGAGTCCGAAATTTTGGAGGAAAAAAGAGAAAACCTTGCCAAAGCTCTATCCAATCACATAATCAACTGTTATTCTGTCAAACTGAAAACCTAAAAACTTCCTACACCAAACCTAGTCAAGATTCTTCAACAACTCCTTAACCTTAACCCACAAATAGCACAAACAGCCCCTTACAATCCCTAAAGGAAGCTTGGAAGAACTTAGCCTACATTTACTATTCATTGATTTGACCCCTTAATTATCTTTTGAATTAATTAATTATTAAAGAAAATAAAAAGGGCAAAATGGTAATTATTCCAAGGGGTAAAAATGTAATTTTCAGGGGCAGAATTTTGGCTATAAATAGACTTTCATTTTTAGAATTTGGAAGAGAGAAATTCTCTCTGGAACTAGGGGAAACTCTGCCCGTGTGCGCCGCGGTTACCCTGCAGAAACTCTGCCGGAAGCTTGGATTGCGCTCAAGGCTTTCTCATCACCGAATTAGACTCAAGAAAGTGGGTAACTCTAGCTTACTCACCTCTTTGGTGGTTAGATGTGTATATGTGTGTGCATGCTTCTATGTTTATGTATGTTTATGTATGTTAGAACTTTGGTTAGGATAGGGAGATGATTCTGAAGGGTCCTGTGACCTGGACTAGATAGGATTTTTATGTGTGGAATATGTGTAAAAACCTCAAGGAGTAACCATGAGCAAAGGGGAAGAGAAAGGAAAAAAAATAAGCATTCGATTTTCAGTTTCGCCCAGTGACCGCTGAGCGGACCTTGGTACCGCTGAGCGGCGTGTATCGCTGAGCGGTCCCAAGTTCATCGCTGAGCGCTCTGGCTCAAATCGCTGAGCGGCCCTAGGGTACCGTTGAGCCGTCTGAGACCTGAAATTGTTATGGAAGCTGTCTTGAGGCACATAATCCAACAAGTGATGATTTATATGATATGTATGACTGAAGTACATGCGCTATGTGACATAATTGGTAGGATTTCATGCATTATGATTAATTAAAGTAATATGTGAGCATGCCATGCATCATGTTAAGGTACATTCAGAGGACTAGAAGTTAATCAGGTAATGAGGAAATATTATAATGAAAATGAACCTTAGGGAACAAGTGATGCCGTGATGTGTGCAAAGAAAGTGAAGAAAATAAGAAAGGTTATGAGAAAGATAAGATAATAAGCTGATGAAAGAATATGAGAAAGAGAAAGAAAAGATGATGTTGCTGTCGGTAGGTGGCTGGCAGCGGGTTCACTCTTCTGTCGGTAGGTGGGTGATAGGAGAGATGAATCGATTATGATGCACAACCCTCCTGTCGGTAGGTAGCTGGCAAGATGCGGGGTCACTTCCCTGTCTACAGGTGGATGGCAGGGAAGGGGACGATGATTGTTGTCGGTAGGTGGCTGGCAACGGATTCACTTTCTTGTCGGTAAATGGCTGGCAAGGAAGGGGAATCAATGATGCACAACCCTCCTGTCTGTAGGTAGCTGGCAGGATGAGGGGTCACTTCCCTGTCTGCAGGTGGATGGCAGGGAAGGGGACGAGGATTGTTGTCGGTAGGTGGCTGGCAACGGATTCATAGAGATGAATTGATTATGCTGATGATTGCTGTCGGTAGGTGGCTGGCAGCGGATTCACTTTCCTGTAGGTAGGTGGCTTGCAGGAAAGATGAATCAAATAAAGAAAAGAATATGAAAGCATGAAAGCAAGAGAAGTATGAAAGAAAAAGGAAAGTAAAGAAAGAGTAAAGTATAAAAGAAAGAAAGAAAGAAGTATAATATGTGATGTATGCTTGAATGTATGGATGTGTGTAAGGTATGTAAAAATGTATGTATGGAAATACAAATAAGTAAGAAGATAAGTAAATATGATGTAAGTACCGTCAGGAGAACGCTCGAGACGGCTATGTAAGTATGCGAAGTAAAGTAACAAGCACGAGAACTTAGTAAGCAAGAGTAGTTCCCTTATCACCTAGTAACGTAGATAAAGCTGCTCAGGACCTTAGGCCAGATAATAATCAGTAGGGATGTTAGTATACATGTTCACTTAGAAACACCTGAACGACCTGCAGTATAATTAAATGAAACCCGAGAGCGCAGAGCTACAGTTTTCCACTGAGAACTTATCGTTCTCACCCCCACTGCCTTATGACTCCAGGATAGCATGACGTGTACGCCGAGACAGAGCAGATAGCGGAAGACAAGCAGAGTTGTGGAAGTCAGAGGATTCTGAGGAAGCAACGGGCAGCAACTTATGCTTTATGTTTTGAACTAGCTCAAGGGATTTGATGTTCCCTTAGCATATATGTAAATTATATGTATTATGACTTGTATACTTGATGATGTAATTATGTATTATTATTTGAATGTGTAACGGTGTGATGGACCGAATACTTGTATGTTTATTTACTTCTCTTATAACATTTCCAGTACCGCTATTCTATAGTTAATTATCATCTAAGTCCGATGGGACTATATCGCTTGTATCTTGATATGTTTTCTTGAACACGCACGGCTCTTAGTTTCTGTAAGAAAGGTAAAAGTTTTGAAAACGGTCCATATTTTTGAATAAGAAATATTTGCCAAGTTAAAAGTAGGGGCTAGAAGTAACCCCACCAAAGCGGAAAACAACCTAGTGAGCATTGTTTACTACGTACAGGTAAACAGTTAGCTAGGGTGTTTCAAGATGTGTCAGAACGGGACGGGTGTTTGTGAAAACGACGGAAAGTAAATGTAAATTTACGAAAGTTACGTGGTTATTTATAACCGCGCACAGTGACGCTATTTTATTTTCTTTTTCCTTTTCTTTCTTTTCTTTTTTCTCTTTTAGGGGGGTTGCCTCCTCTGTTGTTTTCATTATTATTAATTTATTATTATTTATTAATTAACTTCTCTCAGAAGCTTCCTCCCTTCGTGTCCAGCTCCGTCTTCGCTTGATCGCGTTTTGTTCGAAAAGTCTTGCCTCCTGTTGCCCTAAAAATATTATGAACATACCGTTGTGATCCATTTATTTTTCCCTTCAGTCCGAGACAATTTTCCCAAGGATCAGGGACCTTCTTGCCAAGTCAAGAAATCCCACGGGCATTTTTCTGTATCCGAGAAATTTCCGTTTGAGTCGAAACTCATCCGGCGACTCCGAAAAATTACGGAACGACTAACCCTAGCCCGCTTCTGCCAATCCTTAGGGTTTCAGGGCCTAATTCCTCTATCCTTCATTCCTCGGCGTTCCTTTGCCGTTCCCTGGCAACGAAATTAACGGACCTTTCCATTCATGAAAACGCGGGATGTTACATTCCACCCCCCTTACTGGAATTTCGTCCTCAANACCCTAGCCCGCTTCTGCCAATCCTTAGGGTTTCAGGGCCTAATTCCTCTATCCTTCATTCCTCGGCGTTCCTTTGCCGTTCCCTGGCAACGAAATTAACGGACCTTTCCATTCATGAAAACGCGGGATGTTATATTCCACCCCCTTACTGGAATTTCGTCCTCAAATTCGGGCATGGTTACGTTTTTAACCCTAGTCTGGCCATCTAGGGGTCTTGGAATGCTTCCCTGGAAAACCCTAGCTTTTTCGGGCCCTTCGGGACTCATGGAAACCCTAAAGTCCATCCCTGGGGTCCTTCATTCGAATCCCTTATGATCATTCACTTGAATGATTTGCAGAGTTCTTGAGTCATTCGAATGGAGTATTCGAATATCTAAAATTTTACTAATTTATTCGAATGAACGTGGGGCTTCATTCAAATGAACTGCGATCTGAAGCCATTTTAAACGTCTTTCTTTCTTTTCCCTCCACTTTCCTCTTCTCCTCTCTTTCGCGACCAAAACCCTAGCAGAGCTCAGGCGCGCCTCCAACTTCCACCACCTCTAATACCTTACTTCCTCACTTCCCCTCTCTATGCTCTAGCTCCTCCCTGCTTCTCCCCTTCGGTTCTCCTTCTCCGCCGCTCTCCACCCGCGGTTCCCCTCTCCCTTTCTCATCAAAACCGTGTCCTTCTCCCTTCTCTTTCTCAAACCGAATCCCCCCTGCACCATGAGCCATCCGAGTAGTCGTCCCTCCCGGTCTAAGAACTCGGGGTCCTCGTCGTCTCCTGGCTTCCCGCATTGGTTCTCCTCAGAAGCGCAATGGCGCAATTTTGAGGCCAATTACAAAGAACGGGACATTATGGAGCCAAAGATTCTAGACCGGGACATGTTTAAGGAGGTCTCACCGGAAGTCCTAGTCTACCTGGACTCCGTGGACTTTCTAGAGTTTGCTTGCTTCAGCCACTCGGTATACCCACGCCTAGTTCTAGTATTCTACAGCAATATGCGGATTACGGACAATGTTTTGACTACCGAGGTCTGTGGCGTGCCTATCGAGCTGACCTTGGAGTTGCTCGGAACTGTGCTCGAGATACCGGCTGTCGAGCACGAGTTGACTTCCGGTGTCTCCGAGTGGGCGGTAATTGCTGCTGGGCTGTCGTTTGCAGAAGATTTAGCCCTGGACACCTTCGGGCATTCGGGCATCAAGAGCTCAAAGAACCGGCCACAGGTTAGCGGCCTTCCGGTAGACTAGCGTATCTACCATTATTTACTGACGCACACGTTCATCTCGAGGAGCGGGAACCATTCCGCGCTATCACGGGATGACTGCCTGGTATTATGGGCGTTAGCTGAGGGTCACAGCTCAACTGGGCACTACTCGTGATGCACCGCATGGCCCAGGCACGCACTCGTGGCAGTGCTCTCCCTTGTGTTGTGCAAATTTCCGAGCTTCTGGACTACTTGCAGGTTCTGGTAGAGGGTATGTCTTTATTCCTTCTATGCTTCTTCGTTTAGTTTGTAATGTTTTTGCGAATTACGTGGCTTTGATGTGTACTAATGAGAGTTTCTATTGATGTTTTGATCTTGCAGGGGAGCAAAAGTGGACGCCGAAGGTCACATGGAGAGTGGACATCGGCTGCCTAGAAAAAATGCACATCTCCTACCGGGACGGTCAGCGACGTACGACGCGCCAAAGGGTGGTCGTGCCAAGAAGAGAGCGGCTCCTTCATCTCCCTCGGCTCCCTCTACCCCTGCCGGTCCAGCCACTGCAGCTCCTGATCCGTCTGAGCTGGTCACAGCTCCCGGCCTTGCCTCTCAGCAGATGGACCTGCTCATGAGCCGGTTCGATGCTCTGAGCATAGACATGTCTCGCCTGGAGCGGCTCGAGCATATGATGGGGCAGATGAGTCAGGACCTAGATGCGGTCTACAGGCATCTAGGGTGGTCTAGGTCCGCAACAGCTGGAGGTGCCTCAGCCTGAGGTCTAGCCCCAGCAGCGATGGAGGAAGATCCAGCACCAGCCACTGAGGAGACAGAGTAGGGCTGATAGGGCTCCCTAGGGTTAGTTTAGTTAGGGTTATACATAGTAGCCTTAATGGCTTTTTTGTGTAACTAGCATAGGTGAGGGGTATTTTGGGGATTTGGCTTGTAATGAGTCGAATGGACTCCTAACCTATGTACTCACGGCTAATTACTAATATAATGTTTATATTCTCTTTTTCCGCTTCAATCTTGGGCTTAAATCATTTTAAAGATACATTTAATGGTCTAATGGCGCACCCTAAGGGCAATTTTGTCCATATACAGCGAATTAGGGCTTTGGGCAATCGAATACCTCCCGTGGTGCACCTATTTACCGTATCTAGGGGAAATTACGAGGGATTTGATCTCAATTCGCGAAACGAGGAAGGAATTCGGGGTTATAGAAGAATTTAGGGCAAATTAGGGGTTCAAGGGCAAAATGGTAATTTTGGGGATAACGGCTCCCAGCTGACCGTTGGTTAGTCCCATGGCACCTATTGGAGGCGAAATAGAAACTACGTAAATGGATTGGGCCTAAATTACAACGGTGGTGCACGTAAGTGACATTTCGCCATCACAAGGAATGGTTATGGGCCATTAGCGAACGTAGCGGCCGTAACGGCTCATGGCCAGGTCTAGGAGCCTACCTGTGCCAGAACAGTGCAAGGGGCAAAGTGGAACCCAAGAATTTGACAAAATTTGGCTTCAAACGGGGAAAAACTCATAACAAGTAAGATTTGCCCATGGAGTGGTAAAATCGGGAATTCAGAGGAATTCATCGCAACGCTCATCGGCCTTTAGTCCCCACTAAGATATGGAAGTGAAATGGGAAGGCCTCGAAAAGAAACAAAGCACAGAATGCAAAATGTCCTGCAAAATGGACAAATTTGCTGTCATCATTCGAATGAATACCAGGTCCAGATTCGAATGAACCAAATTTCCGTGGAGTATTCGAATGATGCATTCGAAAGATTCCTGGAAGGTTTTTATCCTAAGAGTTTTCAACACTTTCCCTTCCTGACTCCCAGCTCCTTGCTTCCCTCAGGGACTCCTACACACCCTCCCTTGCTTCCTTTATCCTAGTCATCTTCTCGCTCTCCTCGGTTGTCTCAGGGCCCGATTGTCATCGTGCTCGCTAAGTTCCCAGGGTTTCGACAGCCTTCCACCTCTCGGGGCTTTTCGGGAGACCTACAAAACCCTCAACCCTATGCAACGCCGTGCCTCATCTCTTCCAGGCGACATGGCCATCCACTGACGTCCGCGAACCCTGAGGTGATCAGCCTCAAAAGAACCGACGCTCACTGGTACAGCACATCTCGACTCGTCGAGGGTGCACCGTAATCATGCCCGGAAGCATAGTGCAGCTCAGTTCCTCAGGCTCCGTTGGACCAAACTGCTCTAATACCAACTGCAACGCCCTAGCTAGTTGGCCTGTGCTTAAGTCATAGGTTTCCCTAGCTAGGTAGTTGAATGCTGGTGCTGTGAACTATTACTGTTCTAGGTTACTGACTGAAATTAGGGTTACGGAAAATACGGGCCAATTTGAAATTTCCTTGCAACTACGCGTGTGTAGAAAGTAATGAGCCATGCGAATAACATAACGGATAGTGGCATAACTAAAAGATAAGAGAGTGCGAGTACATACCTGTAGCGTGGAGCTTTATTGGTAGGAAGTACACATAGGGGCCCGCATGTACATAACACACCATGATATTACAATATGTAGGTTTATACATAAGTTCATACAGTCAGAAGGTCATACATCAACCTAAATAATATACAAATATGCTATATATAATAAAACTACGTACACGAGCGGTATTGCTCGCTTCGTGTACGGTACAGATCCTATCCCTACTCTCGGGTCCGGCTGTCTGCCACCTACTCGGAGTCTCCTAGGCGCTCCAGGGGCTCCTCCTCCTCCTCCTCAATGCTCAGGTCCGTCACTGCAGAGAAGTCGCGTGGGACGAAGCGGCGTGGCTGAGCTGAGAGTATCCTCTTCCTAGCTGTGGTCCTGCGGCCTCGTGCTCGAACAGTCGGAGTGGACGCACCCGGGTCTATGACTGGCGTCGGGGCTGGTGTGGGAGTCGGATCTGGCTCCGAGAGAGGCATCTCGTCATCACCGTTAAGGCGAATCGGGTCCCTGCTGCTGCTACCTGGACGCTCGTTATCCCAGATCGGGTTCATCAGTGATGTCCCTGGGGCTCCGAGTCTCTGTCTAGGAGAACGATTGGGCTCATCGGGTAGGCGTGTAGGTGTAAAGGTGCTCGTCTCAAGAAGAGTGTCCGTGCGATAATTGCGCATACGGGTGCGAGTAAATAACCATACGTCCTTGGCTGGTGGAGATGTCATGGCTGCAAGCTGGATCCATAATCGAGTGGGGGTGAGAACTCTGGGTCCTCAGTGGGTCTCTATGGCTAGGAACGATTCATTTACTCGAGTATCCTCCAGGCCATTTAGGGGGGTTTCTAAGTGATCATGCAAACTACAAACCCTACTGATTATTATCTTTTGCTAAAACCCTGAACAGCTTTATCTAAGGCGAATCGGGTCCCTGCAGCTGCTCCCTGGACGCTCGTTATCCCATATCGGGTTCATCAGTGATGTCCCTGGGCTCTGAGTCTTTGTCTAGGAGAACGATCGGGCTCATCGGGTAGGCGTGTAGGTGCAAAGGTGCTCGTCTCAAGAAGAGTGTCCGTGCGATAATTGCGCATACGGGTGCAAGTAAATAACCATACGCCCTTGGCTGGTGGAGATGTCATGGCTGCAAGCTGGATCCATAATCGAGTGGGGGTGAGAACTCTGGGTCCTCAACGGGTCTCTATGGCTAGCAACGATTCATTTACTAGAGTATCGTCCAGGCCATTTAGGGGGTTTCTAAGTGATCATGCAAACTACAAACCCTACTGATTATTATCTTTTGCTAAAACCCTGAACAGCTTTACCTAAGTTAGCTAGGTGACTGGGGAGCTAGTCTTTCTTACTAAGGCCGCGTACTTATGAACCCTGCATTTCAATTATCATTATACTAATCGTCTCGGGTCGTCCCCTTGACGTTACATATTACACAAACAGTCATAAATAAATGTCGACGCACATACAAACATTCATTCAATCACAAATATATAGTTATATAGTGCATGGGGGCGTTGGGAATCTCTTATGCGTACCGGCTGGCCGGGTTAGCGTCCTACTTCTTCGCTTTGGCACATACCGGCTGTCCGGGTTAGTACATCTTTTTTCTAGGCATACCGGCTAGCCGGGTTATCACTTTTCTCCTTACGCAACCGGCTGGCCAGGTTAGCGCTTTTTCCTCTACTTCCTCCTTTTTCTGTCCATCCTCTACCTTCCTTGTGTCATTAACCTCTTCGAACCAATTCACTCTGGGGCGACTGACTCGTTAACCAATCCTCACTAGTGGGGACGGGCAAGGTAACACATCAACCAATCCAACTTTGTGAACTGGTGAGGGGCTTGTCTGTAAGACTTTGCCAAGAGAGGGCTTCCTAACATATAACTATATAAGTGTTCCCTAAATTCCATTATTATCTTTATACATTAGGTGATTACCCTCTAATTCTCTAGGGTTGCCCTAACACCTATGCACAACCCATTCCTCATGATGCATGCTTTACTACACAAGAATGGACTCTTATGTGCCCATTGGATCCCTTGGAACCACTAAAGTCT
>QANU01027448.1:1269-11767 GCA_003254905.1 Nissolia schottii | reverse complement strand
TATGTACATATTATGTATACAGTGATGTGACTTTGTATGGTGGACCCAATGGATGTATATTACTTGGTCTACTTATCATAATGTTATCCGCTTTGTTATTATATTTGTTTATTCCCAACGCATGGCTCTATTTTATTATTAAGGTGATACAAGCAAAAGTTTAAAACGAGTCCTTATTTTATGAGCAACGACTATTTTCAAAAGATAACTATGGACTAAGGTATTCCGACCAAGTAGACAACAACCTAGTGAGCTTTGTTTACTACGTACGGGTAAACAGTTAGCTAGGGTGTTTCATTTGGTATCAGAGCAGTTTGGTCCAAAAGAGCCTGAGGACTGAGCTGCACTATGCTTTCGGGCATGATTACGGTGTAGGTTTTAGCTAAGTGGTTTATGCTAAGTTTCTGTGTACTTGCCTTTCTTGAGACTGATCACCTCGAATTGTGCAGGTACGACATATTAGATATGCCACCCCGCCGAGACCCTACACAGCGTACTCCGGAATCCCCAGACCTTACAGATGTTCTGCGGGAGATAGCTCAGGCTACGGCATTGATGGCTGCTTCCAATGCACGTAACACGCCTCCGACAGCTCAGGAGTTAGAGGCTACGAAGTTTCGGGATTTTTCTTGTGCCAATCCACCAGTATTTGAAGGGGTAATGGATCCTGAGTTGGTTCATGGGTGGATCAGGAAATTGGAGCAGATCTTTGAAGATATCCCGTGCACGGAACAGCGGAAGGTCAAATTTGCTTCCCGGAAGCTAGAGGGAGCAGCGGGCGAATGGTGGGATACAACCAAGCCCCAGTTTCACAGGATGAGGATCCAGTGACATGGAACAGGTTCAAGGAGGTGTTCTTGGACAAATATTTTCCACAGGAGCTGCAGGATAGGAAAGAGGCAGAATTCATGGAGCTTAAGCAGGGATCGATGACGGTGACCGAGTACACGGCGAAGTTTGAGAAGCTTTGCCGATATTCACCGATGTATAGGATGAACCCAAGTGAAGGCTGGAAATGTGCTAAATACCAGCGAGGTCTGAAACCTGAATTGTAGGTCTTTCTGAATGTGGCAGGTGTCCGTGATTATGCCACCTTGGTGAACACTTGTTTGGCTCAAGAGGAAGCCAATCGAGATTTAGCCCAGGTGCGTAGCGAGAGATTCAAGAGAAGGTTTGATGGTGCAGGTAGTTCCCAGGCAGAACTGAGGAAGAGGGGACCGTTTCAAGCAGCAACAGCAGGACGAGGCCGAGGTCAGTATCCACCGAGGCCCTAGCAAGGATCAGGGAGAGTGCAGAGTCAGCTCAAAGCTGGGCCAGCAGGAGCAGGATCTCCAGTAATGAGATCTCTGTCATCAGGTACTCCGAGCCGGAGCACGCCGGAGACCCAGCAGCGAACAGATCCACGTACACCTTGCCCAAAGTGCGGCAGGGGGCATTCCGGGGAATGTTTGGCAGGTCAGGGAGTTTGCTTCAGGTGTGGCAAGACAGGCCATTTTGTCAGAGAGTGTCTAGTGGCGCCGCCGCCCACCCTACGTCAAGGCAGAGTATTTACCATGGTCGCCGAGGAAGCTAAGGAGAAAGAAGGTCTGATTTTGGGTAATTGTACTATTTATGGGAAGACCTTGATTGTTTTGTATGATTCCGGAGCGTCACACTCCTTTATCTCTTACGATAATGTGAAGGAGTTACTGTTATCTCCTACGACACTACCGTACACCCTTGCTGTATCTACACCTACTGCACCGCCAGTTAAGACGTGTCAGGTATGTCTGTGTTGTCCGTTTCAGCTGCTGGAAAGAGAATTCGTGGCTGATTTAATCTGTCTTCCCCTAGTAGGTTTGGATGTGATACTAGGGATGGATTGGTTGAAGGCTAACCGGGCGGTTCTCGACTGTGCTAGGAAGTTGGTTACTTTTCCTTCTATGGTTACCAATTCAGTAGCCTCAGAGGAGGAGTTGCCAATTCTCTATTTGTGTCAATTAAGAGATTAAGGTTGTGTTTTCTTTGCGTCGTCGGAAGTGGTAGTTGCCAAGCAGGAAGTCAAGGATATTCCTGTGATTCGGGATTACCTAGATGTGTTTCCTGATGATATTCCAGCATTTCCACTGAAGCGGGAAGTAGAGTTCTCTATCGATCTGGTGCCTGGTGCTGGACCTATTTCTATTGCACCGTATCGTATGTCTCTGTTGGAATTGCAGGAATTGAAAAGGCAGCTAGAAGAATTGATGGGGAAACAGTTCATACGACCAAGTGCATCACCGTGGGGAGCACTGGTGTTGTTTGTGAAGAAGAAAGACGGTACTATGAGAATGTGCGTCGATTATAGGCAATTGAACAAGGTGACAGTTAAGAACAAGTATCCATTGCCCAGGATCGATGATCTTCTAGATCAGCTGAAGAATACTAAGATCTTTTCAAGGATTGACTTGTGGTCTGGCTATCATCAGATTAGAGTACGAGAGGAGGATATAACTAAGACGGCATTCCGATCCCGGTATGGACATTATGAGTTTACAGTAATGTCTTTTGGTTTGACGAACGCTCCCGCGATTTTTATGGATTACATGCATAGAATCTTCCGTGAATATCTGGATGATTGTGTCATTGTCTTTATTGATGACATTCTGGTGTACTCCAAGAGTGAAGAAGAGCACACTAGACATTTGCAGATAGTACTGGAGATTCTAAGGGAGAAACAATTGTATGCTAAGCTTTCCAAGTGTGAGTTTTGGGCGAAGGAGGTGCAGTTTTTGGGTCATATGATTTCAGATCAAGGCGTATCAGTAGATCCTAGTAAGGTTGAAGCGGTTAGAACCTGGGAGAGACCCACTTCAGTTACAGAGCTACGGAGCTTTCTGGGATTTGTTGGATATTACCGGAGATTTATCCAGGGATTTTCACAGATTGCCTTGCCGTTGACGAAGCTGACAAGGAAAGGGGCAAAGATGATTTGGTCCGCAGAATATGAACGAAGTTTCTGCGAGCTGAAGGAGAGGTTGACCACTGCTCCAGTGCTAGTACTGCCTGATCCTCAGGAACCTTTTGAGGTATACTGTGATGCGTCAGGTGCTGGACTGGGTTGTGCGCTGATGCAGCGACGTCAAGTGATAGCTTATGCCTCGAGACAGTTGAAGCAGCATGAGGTAAACTGTAACAACCCAAGTTTTTCCCTTTACTAAAATTCCGCCTAATAGATAATTAAGAACATGTTAATAAGGAAAAGATGAAATAAAAATGGAATAAAATTCACAGAATTTATTTAATGTCTATCGTATTAGGTAAAAATAATAATTTTGCGATCTCGTGACGTTTGGTGACGTTCGGATTAATATTAGGCTATTTTCAGAATTTAATTATGACTCAAAGGAGTCTGTAAAATACACTAATATGATAATCATGTGAGAATATTTCAAGAAAAATATAAATATGAATAAGGAAAATTTATAGGTCACAACGATAGGTCCGAAATATTTTTAGGACGTTCGGACATAAATAGTTAATGAACGAAGACGATCAAAACTACACAGGGAAACATAAGAAGACTCTAGGGCCAAAGGCCACTAAAGCCACGGTTTCCTCTCTTTCACTCACGAAGCCACACACACAAGAGACCAAATCCATTTCCTTTCTTCTTCCAAGGAAATTCCAAAACCCTAAAGCCATCCAAAGCCCTAAGCTCCATCATCATCTCTTGTTCTCATCATCCTAATTCACTCTCAAATTAATCTAGAAAGCAAGCTAGTATTAAGGTTAGAAAAATTCTCTTCAAGAAGAAGCCAAGCTCACAAGTTCTAAACCCTAATCTTCCATAACCTATGTTTGGCCTAATTATGTTCATGTTTTCATTTTAGGTCAAGAAAGCCAAGCAAGCAAGCAAGGCTTGATTTCACCTTTTCTTAATTATCAAGAAGTTAGCCAAAGTGGGTAACTCTAGTTTCCTAATCCCTTTTTATGGTTAGATGAGTTTATGTGTATGTATGTGATTATGTTTGAATGCATGTGTATGTTTGTTTAATGATGTTAGGACTTATGATAGGCTTAGAAATTGATTCTAAAGAGTTTTATGATCTGGATTAGGTAAAATTATTATGTGGTAAAGATATATGAAGAGCCTAGGCAAGTTTCATGGATGATGGTAAAAGAAAACAGAGAGAATCACTGAATCATGCCTGCAGCTCGACAGAGCGTGCTAAGCGCAGCGCTAAGCGGCACGCTGAGCGGAGCGCTGAGCGGAGCGCTAAGCGGCTCCCTGCGTGCTTTCCTGATTTAAATGTCGCAGCGTTAGCCGTTGAATGAAACTGTAATTCTGCTGTAATGATCTAAGATTAGAAGAGTTTATGGAACCTTCCTAAAACACAAATTCTAGTATTCCATGCTATTGCTCTGATTGATATGCTGTACGTGAAATAAACAGGTTAAACATGCTTCTGCAATAAACTCTGTGAGGATCTTGATAGCTTACAGGCATCTATGATATACATAGTTAACGACATGATAAGAAACTCTGAGATAAGTAATTATGCTGAAATGAACCATAGGAAAACTAGTATGCCAGGCTGCAGGTACCATTAATGCTGCTGAATAAGGGCCAATGCCCAATGCTGAACAAGGGCAAATGCCCCATGCTGATAACGGCCATAGGCCACATGCTGAAAAGGGCTAAATGCCCCAATACTAAAAAGGCTATATGCCACATGCTGAAAAGGTCGTGATCACGTGAGCCGCTATGATCCCACTTCAGGAGGTCTAGGCATCCTGAATGTGGAAGCCCGCCACAGGTGGTGTCGAGAGGGCATACCTGGGGGTGTGCGGTTACCACGCCTATGCATTGTCGAAAGGGGGCAAGCTTAGGTGGGGGTACAATATCCGCCCACTGTCGAGGGGTCCCGAGGGGGCACACGGCAGGTGGAAGCCCACCACAGTAAGGTCTGGACAGTGTCGGCCTATACTGAGGGTGTGAGGTTATTCCGTCATACTAGTGTCACAAAGGACATTACTATGGTGGGAATAACACTTATTCTGTTATGCTGCTGTATTCTGTTACGCTGTTATGTGCTGCTATGCTGTTATATTCTGTCATGCTGTTTTATTCTGTTATTCTGCTGTATTCTGTTAAACGTGTTACGCTGATGATTCTGCTGCATGTATTCTGCTGAACTCTGTTATGTCTGTATTGGATGATTCTGTGATGCATATTTGAGTGAATCTGTTATGCTGAAGATATTCTGCTTTTATGCTGTTATTTAGTCTGATTTGAATAAATAATCTGCTGTTATGCCGTACCGTCAAGAGCACGCTCGAGACGGTTTTGTATATGCCGAATTGTTAATCAGCACGAGAACGTAGTAAGCAAGAGTAGTACTCATGTCACATAATAATGCTGATAAAGCCGTTCAGATAGGTCAGATAATAAATGATAGGGATTTTAGTATATCTGCATGTTCACCTAGAAATCTCTGAGTGGCCTGAAGTCCAACATAATCTGGTACGCGACTCAGGAACTAAGTTATTCCGCTGAGAACCTACCGCTCTCATTCCCCACTATTTTATGACTTCAGGTACTGAAGAAGATGAGTCTTGTTTTGATGATGCTGATGAGCCGCCCGCTGAGCCATGAGTGGCTAGGATTGGAGGAGCTTAGAGAGATAGATGTTTAGATTTTTGTCAAGGACATACTGAGTAGCATTCCGGTAGTCCTTGTATTTTGATGCGATGTACTCTGATCTATGTATGCAGTATTACAGTTTATGTGTACGTGATGTATACGGTATTTACTATGTATACAGATGATGTGACTTTGTATGGTGGACCCAGTGAATGTATATCACCTGCTCTATTTATGATAATGATATCCACTTTGTTATATTTGTTTTATCCCAACGCATGGCTCTATTTTATTATTAATGTGACACGAGCAAAAGTTTAAAACGGGTCCTTATTTTATAAGCAACCACTATTTTCTAAAAGACAATTACGGACTAAAGTATTCGGATCAGATAGCAAACAACCTAGTGAGCATTGTTTACTACGTACGGGTAAACAGTTAGCTAGGGTGTTTCATAAACTATCCTACACATGACTTAGAATTAGCTGCAGCGGTATTTGCATTGAAGATTTGGAGACATTATTTGTATGGAGTTCGATTTGAGGTATATTCAGATCATAAAAGTCTGAAGTACCTGTTTGATCAGAAGGAGTTGAATATGCATCAAAGGAGGTGGATCGAATTCCTTAAGGATTATGATTTCAATCTCAATTATCACCCAGGGAAGGCCAATGTAGTGGCTGATGCTTTGAGCTGGAAGTCTTTGCAGATGGCTCATATGATGGTACATGAAGCGAAGTTATTGGAGGAGTTTCGTGATCTTAATCTGACTGTTGCACGTCAGCATAACAGGTTGACATTGTACCCTCTCCAAGTGAGTAGTGATTTTAAGCACCGAATAGTGGAGGCTCTGAAGAATTGTCAGAAGGATGCTTGGTGCAAGTTTTGTAAGGCCGTTGAAAAAGGTAAGATTAAAGACGCGACTACAGATACCGATGGGATCCTGAGATTTGACGGGCACATCTGTGTGCCTAAGGAAGGCAGCTTAAGGGAGGATATTTTGCAGGAGGCTCATAAGAGTCATTTCACGATGCATCCAGGTACTACCAAGATGTATCATGATCTTAAGCATATGTTCTGGTGGCCAGGGTTGAAAAGAGATGTTGAGAACTGGGTACAGAAGTGCTTGGTTTGCCAGAAGGTGAAGATTGAGCATCAGAAACCACCAGGGCTGCTAAATCCTCCAGAGGTTCCAGAATGGAAGTGGGAGGCCATAGCCATGGATTTTGTTTCAGGTTTACCACGTACCAGGACTGGAGTTGATGCTATTTGGGTAATTGTGGACAGATTGACTAAGTCTGCTCACTTTATCCCAATCAAGATGACTTACTCATTGGAGAAGCTTGTACATCTGTATATCAAGGATGTGGTAAGGTTACATGGAGTACCATCTTCTATTATTTCCGACCGAGATCCCAGATTTTCCTCCAGATTCTGGACTGCGTTCCAGAAACCATATGGATCGCAGTTGGACTTAAGTTCTGCATATCACCCTCAGTCTGATGGTCAGTCTGAACGTACTATTCAGACCTTGGAAGATATGTTGCGAGCTTGTGCACTAGATACCCAGGAAACTGGGAGGAAATATTGCCATTCGTGGAGTTTGCTTACAACAACAGCTATCAAGCTAGCATTGGTATGGCTCCATTTGAGGCGTTGTATGGTAGGAAATGTTAGTCACCTTTGTGTTGGAATGACAGCAGGCAGTATCGCTGTCTAGGTCCTGAGGAGACCCGAGAGACAGAAGAATTAATGAAGTTGTTGCGCAAAAGAGTGCTCACGGCGCAAAGTCGGCAGAAGAGTTATGCAGATAACCGGAGAAGGCCACTTGAGTTTCAAGAGGGAGATCATGTCTTCCTAAAGGTTACTCCGGCAACAGGTATTGGGAGGTCATTGAAGATCAAGAAGCTGAACCCTCGATTCATTGGACCGTTCCAAATTCTAGATCGTATTGGTCCGGTAGCATACCGGATAGCTCTTCCACCGAATCTTGCCAATATCCATAACGTATTTCATGTCTCTCAGTTGCGCAAATATTATGCATCCCCCGACCATGTGCTGCAACCAGAATAGATCCAGTTGAGAGAAGATTTGTCTTTACCTCTGACACCACAGAAGATCATTGATCATAAGGTTCGTCAGACGAGGCAAAATGAGATTCCTATGGTACGAGTGGTATGGACGAACGGAGAAGTAGAAGAGCACACATGGGAGTTAGAAGCGGATATGAAGCAAGCATATCCGAAGTTATTCTGAGAGGTATGGATCTATCCTTATCTTTCAATTTCGAGGACGAAATTTTTCGAAGGGAGTGGAATGTAACAACCCTACTTTTTCCCTTCAGTTAAAATGTTATCCAGGAAAGAATTAAACATATAATAATAAGGAAACGGTGAGATAAAAATTAAATAAAATTCAAATATTAATTCTACCTCTGGAATAGTAGTTAAAAATAATAATTCTGCGATCTCGTGGCATCTGGTGACGTTCGGGTCGAAATTAGGGTTTTATTATAATTTCCTCACGACTTACAAGAGTCTGTAAAATATATTAATATGAAATTAAATGCAAGAATATGTCAACTAAGATGTAAATATTAACAAGGAGAATTAATAGGTCACAACGGTATGTCCGGAATATTTTTAGGACGTCCGGACATAAATAATTAATGAGCAAACATAACCAAAAACACACTAAGGGCAAAATAGGAAATATACATGGCCATGGGACTAAGAAAAGCCCACGGCAGCCCTTCCCCCATGCAAACCCGAAACACACATACACAAAACACACCAAAGTCATTTCATTTCTTCTTCCTAAGTTCCAAAGCTCAAAGCTCCATAATCACCAAAGCTTAACTATCATCCTTTATTCTCATCATCATCAACCACTCTCAAATTAATCAAGAAGGCAAGCTATTCTCAGGGTTAAGAGTTTCTCTTTAAGTGGAAGCAAGAACATCAAGTTCCATAACCCTAACGTCCATAACCTAGGTTTTTGTTCTTTCTTGGAAAGAAAAGTTCAAGCAAGCCATCAAGCTTCAAGTTCATCTTTCTCATCATCATAATTCATTCCTAAGTCCATAAGGAAGGCAAATCAAGAGTAGAGTAGTTGGTGAGTTTTCATCCCTTGGTGAAGAACCAAGCTTCCATAACCTATGTTGCCCTAATTATGTCAAGGTTTCGTTTTAGGTCAAGAAGACTTCAAACAAGCAAGCAAGGCTTGATTTCCTCTTCTCAACAAGCTCTTGAGAAAGTGGGTAACTCTAGTTCCTCACCTTCTTATGGTGGATGAGTGTGTATGTGTTTATGTGACCATGTGCTTATGTATGTGACTTAGTGATTTTATGATGAAATATGTTAGAAATGATGCTAAGTTTAGGGAGACAATTCTGAAGGGTCTTGTGACCTGGATTAGATAGGATTATTGTGCTTGAATTATGTGTGAAACTCAAGCAGGTGCCATGGGAAGCCAAGGGAAGAAAATGGAAGAGAAGAGGAATTCGGTTTGCTTGTCTCGCACAGGGGCCGCTGAGCGAGCTGGAGCTGAGGTGGAAAGTTAAAAAAGATATTTTCGAAGTAAGGTGGTGGAGAAAATTCGAGAAAGTGGTAGCCGCTGGGCGATGTGGTCAGTACCGCTGAGCGATACCACCACTATCGCTGAGCGCAAAGGCTCAAACCGCTGAGCGAGCATCAGTTTTCGCTGAGCGGCTTGAGACTAAGAAAGCTCATGGCACCCTCTTAAGGCTCATAGTCTGGTATTTGATGCTGTAATGATGATTGATAGCTGAATTGTATGAACGTATATGCTGTATGTAATGAAAATGTACTGAACATGCATGTTACCTGTAATTTACGATAAAATCTGTAGCATCTCATGCATTCATGATACACCTAGTTTAAAGACACTAGAAGTAAGTCTGAGATAAGTAAAGATTCTGAAATGAACCATAGGGAACAAGTATGCCATGCTGCAGGTATAGAAAATGCTGCTGAAACTGGGCCAATGCCCAATGCTGCTGAAACAGGGTCAACGCCCAATGCTGAACAACGGCAAATGCCCAATGCTGATAATGGCTATATGCCACATGCTGAAAAGGCCGTGATTCACGTGAGCCAACTATGATCCCACTTCAGGAGGTCGAGGCATCCTGAATGTGGAAGCCCGCCACAGGTGGTGTCGATATGGCATACGTGGAGGTGTGTGAAACACCCTAGCTAACTGTTTACATAATATGTACATAGATCAAAATGTCACATACAGAATCCAAAATACACCGCATCAAAATACAAGGACTATTGGAATGCTACACAGTAAGCCCTTGGCAAAACATAACCATCTATCTATCTTCTAGCCGCTCATGGCTCATCTGGCGGCTCTTCCGCATCCTCGAAATATGATTCATCCTCTTCGGTACCTGAAGTCATAAAACAGTGGGGAATGAGAACGGTAGGTTCTCAGTGGAAATAACCTTAGTTCCTGAGTCGTACATCAGATTATGTCAGACTTCAGGCCGCTCAGAGATTTCTAGTGAACATACATACTAATCAGCCTACTATTTATTATCTTGCCTATCTGAACAGCTTTAGCAGCATTAACATGTGACATGGGAACTATTCTTGCTTACTACATTCTCGTGTTGATTAGCAGTTCGTGAATATAATTAACCGTCTCGAGCGTGCTCTTGACGGTACGGCATAGCAACAGAAATGTACATTTCACTTGAATTGAATAACGGCATGTAATCAGAATACATTCAGCATAACAGAGTCATCAGAATGGGCATCACATTATCCAATACAGACATAGCCGAATTCAGCAGAATATAAACATAACAGCATTCAGCAGAATACATATCACAGAATCATCAACATAACCATGACAGAATGAGCA
>QANU01027444.1:0-21382 GCA_003254905.1 Nissolia schottii | reverse complement strand
AGAGCAGTTTGGTCCCATGGAGCCTGAGGACTAGACTGCACCATGCTCTTGAGCATGATTCACGATGCATGACTCTACTAAGTTGTATGTGCTAAGTTAAGTGTACTAGCCTTTCCCGAGACTGAACAACTTGGGATCTGTGCAGGTACAACGCCTAGCCATTCCGCCGCGTAGGGATCCAGCACAACCTAACCATGAGCAGGTGGACCTTGCAAACATCCTTCGGGAAATGGTCCAGACGAATGCTCAAATAGCCGCTGCATTGATTCAGAGGAACGCCCCACAGACACCGCAAGAGGTAGATGGTCAGAAGTACATCCAATTCTCACGGGCGAATCCGCCCAAATTCGAGGGAGTAATGGACCCCGAGGTGGTCCATGGTTGGATTAGGAAGATGGAACAAGTCTTTGAGGACATAGCCTGTACAGAGGCACAGAAGGTGAAGTTTGCAGCTAGGCAGTTAGATGGAGCTGCAGGGGAATAGTGGGAGACAGCTAGGCTGGTTTTGGAGTAACAGGTAGATCCTGTCACATGGGATCAGTTTACAGCTATGTTTCTGGAGAAATATTTTCCCCAGGAGTTGCAAGATCGTAAGGAGACGGAGTTTCTGGAGTTGAAACAGGGGACGATGTCAGTGGTCGAGTACACAGCCAAGTGTGAGCGGCTATGCCGGTACTGCAGCATATACTAGCTTCGACCAAGCAAGCAGTGGAAGTGCAAGAGATATCAGCAAGGACTAAGATCGAAGATGCAGGTGTTCATTCATACCTGGGGTTTTCCAGATTATGCCACCCTGGTAAACCGATGTCTAGCGCAGGAAGAGGCAAATCAGCGGTTAGAGGTGGTCAAGAACAAGAGGAAGGCAGTGGAGCAAGGGAGCCAGTCACAGGAGCCCCGGAAGAAGGGACCTGGAGGATGATATCCATACCATCCTCAGCAGCAACAGCAAGGACAGACTCAGGACCAGCCATGGCAAGACCAACCGCAACAGGGGGGAGACCGCAGGCCCCTTGCCCGAAGTGCGGCAAATTCCATGGTGGAGAGTGCTTGATGGGGAAAGACATTTGCTACCGATATGGGAAACCCGGCCACGTCTCCAAGGCATGTAGGGTAGCCCTTCCCGTCAACCAGGCAGGTGTCTGCCACCGATGCGGAAAAAGCAGACATTTCGCCAGGCAGTGCATCGCGGCCCAACCTATCACCCAACCGACGGTTCCACCGCAAGGACGAGTCTTCGCCATGTGGTCCGACTACGAGAACATGCGAAGGAANAGCCATGGCAAGACCAACCGCAACAGGGGGGAGACCGCAGGCCCCTTGCCCGAAGTGCGGCAAATTCCATGGTGGAGAGTGCTTGATGGGGAAAGACATTTGCTACTGATATGGGAAACCCGGCCACGTCTCCAAGGCATGTAGGGCAGCCCTTCCCGTCAACCAGGCAGGTGTCTGCCACCGATGCGGAAAAAGCGGACATTTCGCCAGGCAGTGCATCGCGGCCCAACCTATTACCCAACCGACGGTTCCACCGCAAGGACGAGTCTTCGCCATGTGGTCCGACTACGAGGACATGCGAAGGAAAGCTGGAGCAGAAGACTGAACCGTGGTAAGAATCGTGAATGCTTAGATCCCTTAGTGACGCTATAATTTCGGGGCGAAATTCTTTTAAGGAGGTAGAATGTAACATCCCAATTTTTCCATAGGGAAATAATCATAAATATAATTATTATATTAATTTTCTAATCATGACTAGGAAATTAAAATGGGGAATTAATAGGTAAAATATACCTAGAAAATAAGACATGTTCCGGCAAGAAGTTCGGCAGACAACCGAACAGTCGTTGTTCGCCGACGAAATTTTCTGACGCGCAAAAGGTGTCCGTGAAAATACTCCCCTGGAGAAAAACTCACAAACACCTTTAAATATTAATACCCTTAGGTAGAGGGGAATTAGAGGATCGCGACGGTATAAACGGAATATTTTTCGGACGACCTTGCGCGACGCACTGAGACTGCGAGCGATAAAACACGAGCGAACGGGACCGAGAGAAAGTGAAATCTCGGCAGCTGAACTAGGAGAGAAGGGGCTGCACGGTTTGGTTGGGGATTTTTGTCCAATCCCTTAAATCATGCTTCCAAGACTCACATCACCTTACCTTTCTTACACATAGCCATACCTATGCCCATGCTTTCTACTATTCATCTAACTTTATTGAATTCCAAGATTTAATACTTCCCACTCACCATCAGCCACCCAAACTGAGTTCTCTCCCCAAAACTCCAAGAAATATTTTCGTCTCCCACATCCTCTACAAAATCGTGGATGCACCTCCCCAAAATCCTCTAATCTTTAGCTTCATCTTCTTCCATAAGCCAACTCTTGGAGGGAGGTGACCCCAAGCTTTGGAAGCATCAAGCTAGTGGGCTTTACTCCAATCTTCCCTCACCACCACCAGGTTTTTCTGTAGGTGGGTAATCCTAAGCCTGGCCCTCCTTGGTGGCTTTTCTATGCTTGCTTGTTTGTATGTTTTTGTTATGGTTTATGCTAGAAATGCTTGGTTAGGGTAGGAAGATGATTCTGAAGGGTCTTGTGACCTGGACTAGCTAGTTCTATGATGATTGGAATATGTGTAAGGACCTCAAGGAGTAGCCATGAGCAAAGTGGAAAAGAAAGGAAAGAAATTAAGCAATTCGGTTTCCAGTTTCGCCCAGTGACAGACGAGCATGGGTTCCGCGGAGAGGGACTGAGAGGAGTCTAGAGCTGTTGAGCGGCGCTTGGAGGGGTGCTGCGTGGGTTCCGTGGAGAGTGACTGAATGTGAGAACATGAGAGAAAATAAGCAAGGAAGTAAGCACTGAGAGGAGTCAGGAGTTGTGAAGTGGCGCCTGACTGGTGCTGCGTGGGTTCCGCGACGAGGGACCGAGAGGAGTCTAGAGAGTTGTTGAGCGGCATCCAGAACGGGTGCCAAATGGGTACGCGCAGAGTGACTGAGAGGAGTCTGTAGAGAGTTGTTGAGCGGCACCAGGAGTACTGCCGAGTGGGTTCCGCGTAGGATCCCTGGGGGTGTGAATTTGAGAAAATGAGAGAAAATAAGTAATGAAGTAAGCGCCGAGTGTTCCGCGGAGGGTGACAGAGAGGAGTCTAGATAGTTGATGAGCGGGCACCTGAGATGATGCTGAATAGGTTCCGCGGAGGATCCCTGTAGTTGCGGAGGGAGTCACGTGAAGAATGTTGAGTGGGCCCCAGGAGTGCCGTTGAGTGGGTTCTGCGTAGGGTCCCTGGAGTGTTGCTGAGAGGGTTCCGCGTAGAGTGCCTGAGAGGAGTCTAGAGCTATTTAGCGGCGCCCGAACTGGTGCTAAGAGGTTACGCGGAGAGCCTGGAGAGTTTCTAAGTAGGTTCCGCGGAGGTTCCCTAGAGTTACCGAGTGGTTCCCTAGCAAGGGTTTTCAAGGTTGTCTTGAGGCACATAGTCCAATCATCAATGTTATAGCTATACTTAAGTGGAGATGCGAAGAAGCTTATAATTAAAATGAGCACGGTTATAAGCGGACACGCACCGAAGCTTAAGTATGGGATTTATGTGATTATATGTTTGTGTGTTTGAGCAAGCATACATCATGAGGATAGATCACTAGAGGTGATTGTTTAAATGAATGAGTAATGAATAAAGTTGAGAATGAAAGGTAGGAACATGAGCATGATGAGAAAAGATAAAAGTGCATACGAGAAAAAAGAAAGATGAGTAGCATGACATGAGATGGAAAGATGAACAGATTATGATGTGATGAGTATGGTTATGATATGGTCCGCTTCCGACTTAGCCACGAGGGCGGCCCCTCACCACCAAAAGTGTAGGGGTGGAGTCATGTTGGCCCGAGGAACAGACAGATAAGGCAGGTCGTACACCACCATGGGGACGATGGTCCTGAGGTGTACGAGGGAGTACTGGGACACAGGAAAAGATATGATGAATGAGATGAGAACATGCATTGAAATTCGTGCCTCATCGGTACGATGATCCCTTGGATAAATACTATGAAATGTCCCGTGCCTGGCAAGCATGGTGGAAGGTTTATCGCGCAACATATACGTGATGATCAGTGTGTCTGTTGCATACATGTTTATGATATGGTTACGTAACGATGGTTAGGAGTAGAAAGCACGAGAACCTAGATAAGAAAGACTTGTTCCCCTGATCACGTAGTAACATAGATAAAGCTGTTCAGGATTCTAGGACAAGATAATAATCAGTAGGTTTTGTTTAGTATGCATGATCACTTAGAGATCTCCTGAGCGGCCTGGAGGATATCCGAGTAAATGAACAGTAGTTAGGGCTAAGGAACCCTACTGAGGACTGAGAGTTCTCACCCCCACTCGGTTATGCATCCAACAGGTGTACGAGGCATTTGGACTGACAGCAGATGGAAGTCAAGGCACAGGGATAACCGTGACATTTGGATGGCATATGTTTTGTATTATGTATGAGGACTTAGTTACCTTTTGTGTACATATCTATTATTATGACAATGTGCACTGATGTTGGACCTTGGTTGTATTTATGTATGTATGCACATATACTCTTTATGTTCTGCTTCAGTTATCCCTAACCTATAGTGACTGTTGTTATATGCTCGCCAAAATCACGCACGGCTACTACTTTACAAATGATAATGGAAAAGAATACTTTTCAAATTGGTCCATATTTTCGCATAAGAACTATTTGCAAATGTAAAGGTAAGGGTAAAAGTTAACCTGGCACAACGCATAACAACCCTGTGAGCATTGTTTACTACCATGGAAGTGGGAAATTAGTAGGGGTGTTACACTTGTCACATAATTGGCTAATGCTAAGCAGATTATGACCTAGACCTTCAACATATAACACATTGTCAATGGTAGTTTGAGGAGGCGTACCTATTCTTCCAATGCCAATGATTTTGCCTCTTTCGTTGTTGCCATATGTTACATATCCTTTGTTTCTTGGGATAAGAAATGAGAACTTTGTGTTGTCTCCCATCATATGTGAGGAACAACCACTGTCAAGATACCATAAGTCGCTTGCTGTCCTCATACATATCTGCAAAAAAAATTAGAAATGAGTATAAGGTACCCAATGTGCTTTGGGTCCTTGCTTGTTAGAACCTTTCCCAACCCACTTGTTTTGACCATTTGGAACACCATACTTCTTGATATAACATGCATTGTTGGTGTGTCCTTCTAAACAACAATAACTACACATGTACCTTCTTTTAGGAATCAAATGAATTTTTCTAGGTAAATACTTATTTGAATTTGAAGCATAGTAGTTATTAGGTTTAGAAATAAGCTTTGAAGTAGGCAAATGATAGTTGCTATTTCTTGCTATATGCATTTTACTATCATTATGACATTTAGATTGCAAAACATTTCTATTTGCATACATATTTGGTTGTGGATTACTAGCCTTTACAAACAAGGTTTTCTTCACATCATTTTTACCTTTCTGTGGAGTATAACCTAATCCACTTGTATCTTTAGTATTTCTTTGCATGCTTAAAATGTCTTCTAATCCATGTTTGCCTTTTTCAAATTTGCATACAATTTGTTGAAGATTATCAACTTTAGTTTCTAAAGTTGTACATTTCTTACAAGCATCTTGATTTTCTATCATAGATTTAATCAAATGTACTTCTTCCTTCTTAGCATAGATTTTGGAAAAATTTAGACATATTTCTTGAATGCATTCAAAGGCAACTTGTAAATCTTCATAAGAGAGTTTATTAGAACTAACCTCATCATTTTCATTGTCTGAATCATGAGTTGCCATCAATGCGATCTGAGCTTCTTTATCCTCAGATTCTGATGAAGAACTGATGTCGTTGTCTTCCCATGCCACATATGCTTTCTTGCCCTTCTTATGTTTGTTGTCCACTTTGTCTCTGAATCCATTCTTCTTCCTTTGGATATTTGGACAATCAGACTTGATATGTCCAGGCTTTCCGCACTCAAAGCATGTGAATATTTGAGAAGAAGATGAATCGTTCTTCTTTATGAATATCTCATTTTGGCCAAATCGCATGCCTTTCTTTTTGAAATTTTTTCCAAGATTCTTAACTAAGATTCATGTTTTCACAATCATCATTTTTAGAATCTTCTTTATCATAATCAATTTTTGCTTTTAAAGAAATTGACATATGTTTCTTCTCATGTTGCTCATGTTGATCAAGGCGACTCAACTCCAGTTCATGCTCTTGAAGTTTTCCGAACACTGTTGCTAGAGTCATCTTGGATAGGCTCTTCTGTTCTGATATTGCCGTTACTTTCGGTTGCCATATCTGAGTCAATGATTGTAGCACCTTTAGATTCAAATCTGCACCAGAATAAGCTTTGCCAAGAGCAGACAAATGATTAATTAGATGAGTAAATCTCTTTTTCATATCAAGGATATTTTCTCCTGGAAGTATCCTAAACATTTCATATTATTGAGACAAAGTGTTTAATTTTGATCTCTTAACTTCATCAGTACCCTCATGAGTGACTTATAGGGTATCCCAAATTTCTTTGGCTGATTTACATGAGGAGACTCTAAAGAATTCATCCATACCTAGGGCAGAGGTTAGGTAATTCATGGCTTTAAGATCATACTGGACTTTCTTTTTCTCTTCATCATTCCAAGCACTCATGGGTTTAGGTTCACTCCCATTTTCATTGGTAAACATAGGCACAAACGGTCCTTCTTCAATAGTTTTCCAAACTTCAAGATCTTGTGCTTTGATGAATATCATCATTTTGATTTTCCACAAATCATAATGATCCCCATTTAAACGTGGAGGCCTATTCACATTTAACCCTTCACTCAACATAGGTCTTGAGGATGCCATCTTATGGATCTTTAGGAGTAAATTTCCTAAACTTGCGCTCTGATGCCAACTGTAATTCTAGATAGAAACCTAAGAGGGGGTGAATTAGGTTTCTTTTATTTTTGACAAATTTTGGTTCTTTGAAAAATGGTGAATGGTATGAAACCCTAATTCCCAAATTATGATCAAGACCCATCAATAAACCGAATAGATGTTAATGTTAAAGTAGCGGAAATTGTAAATTGCTAAATGTAAAGAGTGTAGGGATTAGAAAGATCACACCAGAGAATTTATCCTGGTTCACCTTCAACCACCGAAGGCTACGTCCAGTCCCCTGTTCTGATTCAGGGATTTTTCCACTATGTAAACTTGTGTTGTGTACAACCTCATAACCGAGGCACTTACACCGACAACTACAAGAGAACATAACCATTCCCCTGGTTACACAATACCCTCACCGAACACTACGGTGATGATCAGAAAACACACCGAAAACTACGATGTTTACAACAAGCAAAAAGATTGAAGAAGTTTCTATACAATGGCTTTTGTATCAATCCTAAACTCAGGGAAGGATGATCCTGAATAGAGAGCACAAATGATATGAAAGTTATGGCTCAATGCTTTCTGAGTTTGGATTGAAAAATTTACTTTGAAAATTTGATTAGAACTTGTAAAACTTGTAAGAATTAATGAAAGATTGTAGTTCTGATTATGTGTTTTTGGTTCTGCATGAATTCTGATTTATATAGGCAGAGGTGCCTGTTCATGAACCATTGCCAATGCATACAGATGCAAAACAACGCATTGATTCATGAAAAAACACAACCATTCGAGCATGTAATCGATTACTATAGTGTGGTAATCGATTACACACTTAGAAACTGCCATTTTTCAAATTTCTCAAGGTGGTAATCGATTAACTCGGGTTGGTAATCGATTACTCACATCAAAATTTGAATAATTTTGAATTCTATTTGACGGTAATCGATTACACTAGCATGGTAATCGATTACTCATGCAAGAACCGAGTTAAACGTGTTTGAAACCCTTGAAAAATGTTGCTATATGCTTTTAGGATTTTAGGAAAATGTTAGACTTGTTTTTGATGAAAATCTTTTGAGCCAATAACCATAATATCATAACATGTGCTAACTATTTAGACACTAAGGTAAATTCTTGACCCTTCAGTGATGAGCAGTTGATCTTTGAGGTTCTTTGATTGTGTCTTCCCTTTTTCCACTTTTTGTCGATGTTGTTGTCGTCATCAAAACCAAGCCATTAATGGTTAGAGAAAGAATCTTCTTCACAACTCATTTGTGAATTTAGGAGCGAACATTGAACAAGGAGCAGGCATCCCGGTGGAGCAGTATCCAGAGGAAGTGAACGAGGAGCTGGATGGCCAGAATTAGGCTAGAATAGGCTGTGTTGACCTTAGGAAACTAAGTTTATGTTTTGTAATATAATGTTATGTACTTGTACGTGATCTCTATAATATTATAAGTGTAACTGTTTTGTGAATTTATGACATGGACCACTTGTTGATGTATGTTATGGCTGTGAATATATCTAAATAACACTCGACATGTTTACTACATTATCACGTACACCATATGATATAACATGAACAAGTCTCATACTTTACTTTATAATACGTACAATGCAAAGTTCAAATCGGTCCATATTTTGGGTAACAATATTTTTAACACATAAATGGGAGTAAGTATTATCCCCACCAAAGTAGATGACAACTTAGGAAGCAAGTTTGCGATTTAAGCGTGAATTAGCTTGCTAGGGTGTTTCATTTGGTATTAGAGCAGTTTAGTCCTTTAAGAGCCTAGGGGCTGAGCTGCACTATGCTTTCGAGCATGACAACGGTGCATGACTCTACTAAGTTGTATGTGCTAAGCTAGGTGTACTAGCCTTTCTTAAGCCTAATGAACTCGGGATTTGTGCAGGTACAACAATTAGCCATATCGTCACGTAGGGACCTAGCACAACGTAACCATGAACAAGTGGACCTTGCCAACATCCTTCGGGAAGAATTCCCTTAGAGTAGCAGGCAGCTCCAGTAACGTGGAATCAGTTCATGACTATGTTTTTGGAGAAATATTTCCCATAGGAGTTACAAGATCACAAGGAAACAGAGTTCCTGGAGCTTAAGCAGGGAACAATGACAATGGCGGAGTATACCGCAAAGTTCGAGCATTTATGTCGATATTCCAGCACGTACCAACTTCGTCCAAATGAGCAGTGGAAGTGTAAAAGGTATCAACAAGGGTTGAGACTGGAGTTGAAGGTGGTCATCCATACATGGGGCATGCCAGATTACAGAACCTTGGTAAATCGGTGTTTGGCGTAGGAAGAGGCAAATAAGAGTTTGGGGGTGGTAAAGAATAAGAGAAAGATGCCGGACTCGGGAAGCTCGCAGTGGGAACCAAGGAAGAGGGCCATTTCCCAACTCCCTTTGCCGGTAGGAGCCGGAATCAGTACTCTCAGCAACAACAGTAGGGAGGAAGAGGAACTCAGTTCAGACCTGTACCCCCAAGGGGTGGGCCACCAGTAATCAAGCCCCAGTTACAAGGTGGAATCTTAGATCAGAACAGGCAAGGAATGCAACAAACAAAGGATGCCTCGCCACCCTGTCCAAAATGTTGAAAAGCCCACTTTGATGAATGTCGGGCAGGGAAAAATGTTTATTTTATGTGTGGCAGGGGTGGGCATTTTGCAAGGGAATGTCTAACCCTTTCCCTGGCATCGCGACAGGGCAAGGTATTTACCATGGTAGCTGATGAAGTACCAGAAGAAGAAGGCCTGCTGCAGGCAGGGTAAGTGTTTACTTCAGGGTAAGCTTTTGAATGTTTTGTATGATTATGGGGCATCGCACTCCTTTGTATCTGAATCTAGGGTAAAGGAGTTAGAACTGGCCTTTACATTGCTTCCATATATGTTGAATGTATCCACACCCACTGCGCCACCTGTAACCACGTGTCACGCATGTCTTAATTGTTCACTGCAAGTGCAGGAGCGACGGGTTGTGGCAGACTTGGTTTGTCTCCCCTAGTTGGATTGGACATAATCTTAAGGATGGATTGGTTGCACGCCAATCGGGTGATTTTGGATTATGCCAGGAAACTGGTAATCTTTCCTCTAGATGATGTTGAGGCATCAGTTCCGAGAGTGGAGCCATCTGTGTTGTATTGTTACCCGATGGGGAATCAGGAGTTCATTTTTCTGACATCCTCAGAGCTTACCACAATAAAGCTAGAAGCTGAGAACATTCCTGTTGTGAGGGAGTATCCGGACGTGTTTCCTACTGACATTCTGAAGTTTCCCCCAAAATCGGAGGTAGAGTTTTCAATTGACCTGGTGCTAGGAACAGGTCTTATCTCTATCGCACCCTACAGGATGTCCCCATTGGAACTGCAAGAACTAAAGAAATAGTTGGAGGAACTAATGGAGATGAAGTTCATTCGGCCAAGTACATCACCATAAGGAGTGCCGATTCTGTTCGTAAAGAAGAAAAATAGTATTATGAGAATGTGCATTAATTATAGGCAGCTGAACAAGGTGACGATAAAGAATAAATATCCGCTGCTGAGGATGGATGACTTGCTGGACCAGCTTAAGGGTGCCCAAGTTTTCTCCAAGATAGATCTGCGATCGGGCTACCATCAAATACGGGTGTGAGAAGAAAACATCCCCAAGACGGCGTTCAGATCTTGGTAAGGTCACTATGAGTTTATGGTAATGTCATTCGAATTAACGAATGCCCCTGATATATTCATGGATTACATGAATAGAATTTTCTATGCCTACCTAGATAAGCGTGTCATCATATTCATTGACGATATACTGGTGTACTCGAAGAGCGAAGAGGAGCATGCCAGGAACTTAAGATTGGTATTGGAGATCTTGCGAGAAAAGAAGCTGTATGCCAAACTCTCTAAGTGCAAATTCTGGACCAAGGAAGTACAATTCCTTGATCATGTTGTGACAAAGCATGGAGTAGCAGTGGATCTAGCAAAAGTTGAGGCAGTTAAAGCATGGGAGTAACCTACCTCAGTTACCAAGGTCCGAAGCTTCCTAGGTTTGGCTGGCTATTACAGAAGATTCATCAAGGGGTTCTCGCAAATTGAGTTTCCCTTAACCAAGCTAACCAGGAAGAGAGTAAAAATGGAATGGTAGCCGAAATGTGAGGACAATTTATGCATACTAAAGGAAAAGTTAACCACTGCCCCAGTATTGGTGCTACCCGACCCTCAAGCACCATTTGAGGTATATTGTGATGCATCTAGGGCAGGGTTAGGATGCGTGTTGATACAAAACAGCCAGGCAATAGCGTATACCTCAAGGCAGTTGAGGCCTCATGAGATCAATTATCCAACGCATGACCTGGAATTGGCAGCAGTGGTGTTCTCACTAAAAATTTGGAGGCACTATCTGTATGGAGTACGGTTCGAAGTATTTTTAGATCATAAGAGTTTGAAATACTTTTTTGACCAAAAGGAACTCAACATGAGACAGCGAAGATGGATGGAGTTCCTCAAGGATTATGAATTTGGCCTCAATTACCACCCAGGGAAAGCAAATGTGGTAGCGGACGCATTGAGCCGAAAATCCTTGCACGCAGCACAGATGATGGTGCAAGAAGTAAAGCTGATTGAAGAGTTCCACAATCTTAACGTGGATGTAGTGCCTCAAACGAGTAGCATGTGACTATGCTACCTGTAAATCACCAGTGAATTCCAGCAAAGGATTAGAGAAGCTCAGGCGATCTGTCAAGAAGACACTTGGTGCAAGTTCAAGATGGAAGAGGGTAAATTCCTTAAAGTTAGCACTGGAGATGATTGGTTGATGAGATTTAATCAACATCTGTGTATGCCTGGTCAAGATGGGCTAAGGGAAGATATTTTGCAAGAAGATCACAAGAGCCGCTTTACCATACACCCAGGGACCACCAAAATGTATCACGACCTGAAAAAGATGTTCTGGTGGCCAGGATTAAAAAGGGACGTAGAGGACTGGGTGCGGAAATGCTTAGTCTGTCAAAAAGTAAAGGTTGAACACCAGAAACTTCTCGGGTTGTTGACTCCACCAGAAATCCCTGTGTGGAAATGGGAAGGCATCGCAATGGATTTCATTTCAGGATTACCACGTACTCCTAAGGGAGTAGATGCTATTTGGGTAATAGTGTATTGATTGACCAAATCGGCTCATTTTATTCCCGTAAGGATGAACTACCCCATGAGCAAGCTGGTGCAGTTGTATATCAAGGAAGTGGTAAGGCTGCACGGCGTACCATCTTCCATCATCTCAGATAGGGATCCGCGCTTCACCTCCTGATTTTGGACAGCATTCCAAAAGGCTTATGGGTCTTAGCTGCATTTGAGTTTCGCTTATCTTCTTCACATGGATGGCCAATCAGAACGGATGATCAAAACCTTAGAAGATATGCTGAGATCTTATGTATTAAGTACACCAGGCAATTGGGACGAGTTGCTGCCATACGTAGAGTTTGCTTATAACAACAGTTATTAGGCCAGCATAGGAATGGCCCCTTGTTAGGTGCCAAAAGTACGCAATTTCAACTATTGAAAAGGCACCTGTCTGCTTAAGTTTGATGAATTATCTGATTAAATTCCCCACTTTTGTAGGATTTATAAATATTCTAAAGATGGATGCAAGATAATAATCAAAGAGAAATCTCACAGAGAAAGGAAACAAAGAGCAAAGGGGACAAAAGAAGCAGAAAAGCGAAGGCAGATGCGCCACCGCTCAGCGGTGACAACAAGCCGCTCAGCGGCTAGCACGAAGGAACCGCTCAGCGGATGGGATCAAACCGCTCAGCGGACCTTGCTTCAAGGTGAAGAAACTTAGCCGTGAAGGAAGCTCTGCAGCCGCACCTGCAGCCGCAATGCCACCCTGCTCTGACACCGCTCAGCGCACCGCACGACCGCTCAGCGGCTCTGACAGAAAATGTCAGAGCAGCGCCACCATTCAGAGAAAACGTGGCGGTGAAGAAAACTCAAACCGCTGAGCGGTGCACTCAGACCGCTCAGCGGTGACCCTCAAGCTCGGCCTATAAATAGAGGCCGAGGTTCACACAATCAGGGCATGAAAATATATTTACATATTCAGAATTCCTCTTTCTCTCAATTCATTCTATATTTCAAATCCTAAGTTAGTTTAGCAACAAAGAGGAGGCTAGTGAAGGAGCCGGGAGAATCAAGGAAGCACGGCGGACGTCGTCATGATAGCGTGAGAACGTGTCATGGTAAGCGTCCATCACCTTGCCTCCGAGATACTCTTGTAAGATGGATTTGTAATCCTCTTGTTGTTGGGATTTTGATGATTGTTATAGACTGATTGTATCCATGTACTTTTACATTAATGAATCTATCATTTTCTATGATTTGCATGAATCGATTTTACTCTTAATGCTTGTTTTAGCTTAGCTACCTAAAGCATGATTTCAAACTGTTTGGTTGCGCGTGAGAACGGCATCATAAGTTGGAACTAAATCAATTCATCTAATAAACCTAATTGCTAGAAATAGAGTTAGGGATATTAGTCGCTTTTAACATCTAAAATAACGCTGGTGTACTTTGTTAAGCTTGTGTGCGAGAGTGACAGCATAACAAGGGAAACCTGTAATCTTTTCATGCGCGAAAGCGATGAATAAGTTAAGAACTGATGGCGAGAAATCAAAGGAATGATAGTTCTGATGTTTAAGTTATGAATGCATGAAACTGTAATATGATTCAAACCCCAACAAGCTTCCTGATCTGTCTCTGATTTGTTGCCTATTTATCTTTTCTGCTATTTATTTATTTATCTAAATATCAATTCACAAATCCTTTACTTCATTGCTTAATTAACAAACTCAAGAACGGTATTTTTGCAACTCTCTGTGGATACGATCATACCCGACTGTACTGCAATTGGATTCCTTGTGAATCTGAAAGCTGTAAAGTAGGATGTATTATTTTTGAACGACGAGAGTAAAAATGCTTTCAACACCCCTTTCGAAGCTCTCTATGGACGAAAGTGTCAATCTCCCCTCTGTTGGAATAATAGCCTACATTACATGCACCTCGGCCCAGAAGAGCTTAGAGAGGCGGAGGAAATGGTAAAGATGGTCCGTCAGAGGATCCTCGCAGCACAGAATCGGCAAAAGAACTATGCGGATGTAAGAATGAGGCCCCTTGAATTTTCAGAAGGAGATCATCTCTTCCTGAAAGTTACACTGGCCACGGGTATTGGAAGGTCCTTGAAGGTGAAGAAGTTGAGTTCTCATTTTATGGGAGCATTCCAAATTCTTAAACGCATTGGACCCGTAGCATACCGCATAGCCCTTCCCCCAAATTTGGCAAATATCCACGACGTCCTCCATGTCTCACAGTTGCAAAAGTATCACCGGTCTCCAGAGCATGTGTTAGAGCTTGAGGAGATACAATTGAGAGAAACTCTTGCTCTACCACTACAACCACAGAAGATCATCGGCCGAAAGACCCGAAAAACTCGCAATAAAGAGGTTCTGATGGTGCAGAAAATCTGGAGAAACAAAGATGTTGAGGAGCAGACATGGGAGCTCGAAGAGGACATGAAGCAAGCATATCCAGAGTTATTTGAAGGTACGCAATTTCGAGGGCAAAATTTTTCTAAGAGGGAGGAATGTAACATCCCACTCTCTCTTTAGCAAAAATCTCGCTCGATAACTGTTTAGCAATTCTCATGGCAGGTTAAACTGCTAGAAATACACACTCTTAGGTTAAAAGTGTCTGTAGAAATAATTCTACGCATTTTCACAAAATTCTGCAGATACTAGAATAAATCCTTTTTGTCGTCTGAGTACGACAGCGCGTAAAAAGTATCCGTAAAAGGCATGGCCATAGACAATAATTCAAAAACACCTCAAATTGACCTAAAATCTTTCTTATGAAAATTAGGGAATCACAAGGATTTGATCGAAATATTTTTAGAATAACCGTACGTGAAGTACCGGGACCGAAAAAGATAAAACGTGATCAAAATTGATTTGCCGGAAACCGTTAATTCTTGGCCACAAAAGATGGCCAAGACATAAGGCCTTGCACGACCATGAAGGGGGCCAAGTCGCCTAGTCAAAGAGTCAAAGATGATTCATGGTGGTGAGTCACCATATCTTATGTCATGCATGACATAAGCGAGGGCAATTTGGTAAATTGGTCCAAGGGCAAAATTGTAGCATCCCAATTTTTCATAGAGAAATAATCATAAACATAAATATCAAATTAATTTTCTAATCATGATTAGAAAATAAATATGGGAAATTATTAGGTAGAATGTCCTTAGGAAATAAAACGTGTCGCGGTAGGAAGCTCGGCAGACAACCGAACAGCCGCTGTTCGCGGATGAAATTTTCTGACGCACAAAAGGTGTCCGTAAAAATAATCTCCCGGAGAAAAATTCACAAACACCTTTAAATATTAATACCCTTAGGTAGAGGGGAATTAGAGGATCGCGACGGTATAAACGAAATATTTTTCAGACGATCGTGCGCGACGCACCGAGACTGCGAGCGATAAAACACGAGCGAACCGGAACCAGGAAAAAAAATGAAATTCAGCAGCTGAACTAGGAGAGGGAGGGCTGCATGGTCTGATTGGGATTTTTGTCCAATCCCTTAAATCATGCTTCCAAACTTACATCACCTTACCTTTCTTACACATAGCCATACCTACACCCATACCTTCTACTATTCATCACATTTTATTAAATCCTAAAATTCAATTAATTTCCTCACCATTCAGCCACCCCAAAACCGAGTCCCTCCCCCAAATTTACAAGAGAAAGTTCATCTTCCATATTCTCCATAAACACACACCAAGCCAAGCTTCAAGAACACCACCAAACCTTCAAGAAATCAAGCACTTTTTCCATCTCCTTCCACCTCCCAAGAACCGAAACACAGCCCCCAAAGTCTCCTCACCTTGGTTTCATTTTCTTCCACCCAAAATCTAGAGGAACAACCTCATCACCCTCCACCTTGCTCAAGGATCTTCATCTTGGAGAAAGGAGGAGCTCAAGCTTTGGAAACAACAAGGCTTGTGGATCTTCACTCCAAGCTTCCCTCACCACCACCAGGTTCTTCTACAAGTGGGTAAACTTGGCCTGGTCACCCCTTGGTAGCTTATGTTTGCTTGTATGTGTTTATGTGCTTGTAGGCCTTATGATAAATTATGTTAGAAATGCTATGCTAGGACTTAGGAGATGATTCTGAAGGGTCCTGTGACCTGGATTAGATAGGATTTTTTTGTGTGGAATATGTGTGAAAAGCTCAAGAAGCATCCATGAGAAAAGAGGGAAAGAAAGCAAGAAAAATGAAGCTGTAAGTTTCAGCCTCGCCTGGAACGGTGCAGAGTGGTTCCGCGGAGAGCGACTAAGAGCAGTCTAGAGAGTTGTTGAGCGGCACCTGGGATGGTGCTGCGTGGTTCCACATATAGTGACTGAGGGGAGTCTGTAGAGTGGTTGAGCGGCGCCTGGAACGGTGCCAAGTGGTTCCGCGGAGGATCCTTGGAGTACTGAGAGGGTTACTTGAAGAGTGCTGAGTGGGCATCAGTAGTGGTGCTGAGTGGGTTCCGCGGAGGATCCCTGGAGTGCTGAGAGGGTTACTTGAAGAGTGCTGAGTGGGCATCCATAGTGGTGCTAAGTGGGTTCCGTGGAGGATCCCTGTGCTGAGAGGGTTACGTGAAGAGTGCTGAGTGGGCATCAGTAGTGGTGCTGAGTGGGTTACTTGAAGAGTGCTGAGTGGGCATCAGTAGTGGTGCTGAGTAGGTTCCGCGGAGGATCCCTAGAGTACTGAGAGGGTTACGTGAAGAGTGCTGAGTGGGCACCAGTAGTGGTGTTGAGTGGGTTCCGTAGAGGATCCCTGGGGTGTGAGTGCTAAGTGGGTTCCGCAGAGGTTCCCGAAGTTGTTGAGTGGCTACAAAGTATATGTATGATGATGTATGTGGAACATTGCATGTAGAATATGTATGCTAGGAATGGTTATACTATCATGCATCATGAGAACTAGAAGTTAATCACGTAAAGCTTAAAGATCATAATTGAACGTTTGGGAACAAGTATGTAGCTATATGATAGGAAGCATCTCTCTTGGCGGAAACGCCCCTCACCAGTCCCCACAAAGGGGTGGATTGGTTAATGATGAGGAAGGAAAAGAAAGAAAGGAAAGAAATGAAAAGAAAGAAAGGAAAGAAGAGATGAATGAGAAAGGGTGACGTCACACCTAAAGAATGATAATGATATGATGATGATGATGATGTATGGGTCTCCACTTGGTTGTGTCATAGGGCCAACCCCTCACCCTCCCACTAGGTAGACGGTTATCTCTATTAATGATCGGAGACGGAACATTAGTTATCCGCGGTGGTTCGCAACCACTCAGGTTATAGCGCTGCCTGGTCGACATCAATCAGAGGACAGAAGCAGGTTGTAGATGTTTGGCTGCATCTACATGAGTGGGAAAGACTCAGCACGACCCTGGTCTATTAGTTAGCTGGGAGCCGACGCAGCCTCGGTCCATTAGTTAGCCGAGAGCATGGAAAGCAGGATGCGCCCCGGTCCATTAGTTAGCCGGCACGCATGAGAGAGTCTCAAAGTTAGCATGCATAAAGTATGAAATGAATGAATATGAAATGGTATGATGAATGAGTATGTAATGTATAAGTATATGATAATGTATATGAGCATGTGTATGAAGTAAATACCGTCAAGAGAATGCTCGAGACGGCTATGTATATACGCAAGAAAAGTTAACAAGCACGAGAACTTAGATAAGCAAGACTAGTTCCCCAGTCACCTAGTAAAGTAGATAAAGCCGTTCAGGACCTTAGGCCAGATAATAATCAGTAGGATGTTAGTATGCATGTTCACTTAGAAACACCTGAGCAGCCGGGTTGATAAGCGAGAAAAAGAGATCCCCTATGCTAAGGTTAACCACTGAGGACGACTGTTCTCACCCCCACTCGCTTATGCTTCCAGGAGCAAGCGAAGATTATGAGGGCTACGAGGAGCCCTATGAGGAGCCGCACGTGGAGCAGTAGAGGACCGAGGACGAGCTAGTCTAGCTTGGCATCAGATGGACATCTTGCCATATTTTGATATATTTTGATATGTATTTTGATGTATTTGGATTGTATATGTAAACTATTATGATACTCTGTTGGTTGTAATTTGTGATGGACCAGATACTTGTTTATGTAATTATTTATGTCAGTAATGATTATTACTTCTAAGCTTCAGCTCTATCGCTTCTATTATATGCTTTGATTCACGCGTGGCTCATATTTTGCAAATAAAGTAACAAACAGAAAAGTTTTAAAAAGGTCCATATTTTCCTTAATCTTGTATTTTCAAAAGATAATAAAGGACTATATGTAATCCCACCAAATGATTAACAAACTAGTGAGCATTGCGTACTACTCGAGGGTATGCAGTTAGCTAGGGTATTACAAAAATGGGAAAGTGAAATTCAGCCCATGGCCTATAAATACCCCCTAGGTCCAAAAATTTGGAGAAAAAAATAGAAAACCTTGCCGAAGCTCTGTCCGATCACACAATCGACAGTTATTTTTTCAAACCAAAAACCCAGACACTTCCTACATCAAACCTAGTCAAGATCCCTCAAAAATTCCCTAACCTTAATCCACAAAAAGCCCTCAAAATCCCTAGGTAAAGCTTGGAAGAAACTTAGCCTAAGAGGAACCAGGAAGCATCATAACAAGCTAGAAGTCTGCAAAAAGCACCGAAACCGTAAACACGTGGGTAAACCTGACATAATCGCTGTCTATGTGATTTAAGAAATTTGACGATGTTTGTAACATGTTTTGTGATAGATTATGTTTAGGTTTAATTGTTTGATAATATTCTTGATGGCTACAAATGAATATGCTTGATTATGGAGATATATGCATGCTTGATGCTTTATGACCTAATTGTTAAGGAAATTGTTGGATTTATGATGGAAAGTGTTTTGGAACATGAAATTAAGCCTCTTGTGTTGATGGAAATTTATAATAAATGTTGGAAGAGATGTTTTTAAGGTTGGAACAAGAAAACAATGCAAAACATGGAAGATTGCAAAATTTGGGGCCGAAATTCATCAGGTGACGGTGAACGGCCTTGCGCTGAGCAGCCAATTAGGGCGCTAAGCGATCTGTGCTAGGCACTGAGCTGCCTGGCTGAAATGCAGAATCTCAAACATGGAACTTAGTATTCCTTCGTCCCTGACCTATGAGGTCTACAGGACTCTTTTAAATGAAGTTTTTAAAACTATTTGCAATTACCTATGCCTCTGCTAATTTTCCTAAGCAAATTATATGTTATGAAATGATGATTCATATTTATGATATATGAACTATGTGAAATGAGAGGAAAAATGAAAAAGGAAAGGAAAGGAGAAAGGAAAGGAAAGGAAAAGAAACCCTAGTCACTAAGTCCCTAAAGGATGATATTGCTAGAGGAATTGAGGTTTTCCTAGCTGCGTTGACAGGACCGGCAGGAAAAACAAGTTCAACTCTGGGATTATCCCGTTCAAAGCCAAACTACGGTGATAGATCCCCTTGCTTTTCAGAGCCGAAGAATGGATACTCCTATCGTGAGCGATGAGATTTCTTGGGAAGCAGAACTACTCAGGTTAAGCGCTGCCTGGTCCTCATGATACTGAGTTAAAAGGTAGCTTGTACGGGAAGGCAACCCCTACGAGTGGGTTGAACTTGAGTATGTGAGCTATGTGAACTATGTGATATACAACTAAACATAAGTGGATACAAGCAGAAGCTTATAATCAAAATGGGCACTGTTATAAGTGGACGCAAGCTGAAGTTTATTATGTGACCTAAGGATTAGACTAGAGAGCATATGGCTTAGATAATAAAGAATAGGTTCCTCGATCACCTAGTAAACTAGATAAAGCTGCTCAGGCTTAGTATGGATCTTAATAACTAGTAGGGATATAGTATAATTGTGACACCTAGAAACCCCTGAGCGGCCTGAAGCATAAATGAGAATAAGTAAATCCTCCAAAACCAAGGTTTCCTACTGAGAACGTAACGTTCTCACCCCACTCATTTGTGAATTCAAGAGCAGACATTGAACAAGGAGCAGGCACCCCGGTGAAGCAGTATCCGGAGGAAACGAACGAGGAGCTGGATGGCCAGTATTAGGCCAGAATAGGCTGTGTTGACGTAGGAAACTAAGTTTATGTTTTGCAATATAGTGTTATGTACTTGTACGTGATCTCTATAATATTATAAGTGTAACTGTTTTGTGAATTTATGACGTGGACCACTTGTTGATGTATGTTATGACTATGAATATATCTAAATAACACTCGACATGTTTACTACATTATCACGTACGCCATATGATATAACGCGAACAAGTGTCATACTTTACTTTATAATATGTACAATGCAAAGTTCAAATCGGTCCATATTGCAACACCCTAGCTAACTGCCCATGCTCAAGTCATGTGCAATGCTCGCTAGGTTGTTGATTGATTGGTGGGGTTACTTATAGCCCTTTATCCTTTTCGAAAATATGGTATACAGTAAAATATGGACCATATGTTTTTGAACTTATTTAATTGCATACATATACAAACTATGAGCCGCGCGTGATCATAAGCGTATAACACAAACAGTAGAGCATCAGCTTACTGAACGAGACATCCATACCAAAATCAGTTTATAATAAACAGGTACATGGTCTATTACACTTAGTTGCATCTATAATAATATAATAAAATAAATTACACGCAGATATTATACATATTCAGGTCCAAAATACGTATCCCAAAATAAAATAGAGCTATCGGGTCCTCGAACCAGGTCCCTTGTTCGGTCAGTCTTCAGCTCTTCACGGCCCTGCGGGTTGCTCTTCTTGATACTCTTCGTATCCTGCGTAGTCGTCGTTCACTCCTGGAAGCATAAGGGAGTGGGGGTGAGAACTTGCGTCCTCAGCGGTTTGTCCTAGCATTGGGGTGTTTTGTTCTTTTCTCTCTTATGAACCAGGTCGCTCAGGTGTTTCTAAGTGAACATGCATACTAACATCCTACTACTTATTATCTGGCCTAAAGTCCTGAACGGCTTTATCTAAGATTATCTAGGTGATGGGGAAACTAAGCTTTCTTAACTAAGTGTACATGCTCGTCAACCTGGCATTACGGTTGCAATTATACTCATTGTCTTGGGTCGTTCCCTTGACGTTACATATTGTGCAAACAGTTATAAATAGATATTAATTCATATACAGACAATCATTCCATCACCGATATATAATTACATAGTGCATGGGGGCATTGGGGAACTCTTACGTGTACCGGTGATAAGTGCCCAAAACACACAATTTCCATCATTCAAAATGGCACTTATTCTCACATATTTTAAAGAATTATCTAAATAAATCTTTATATTTTTTAGGTTTTAAATATGTTTTCATAAAAGGATGCAAGCATAATTAAGAATAATCCCATGAAGAAGGGAAGAGAAGGGCAGAATTG
>QANU01027289.1:0-10591 GCA_003254905.1 Nissolia schottii | reverse complement strand
GTACCTGTAAATTACACTAATAAAATAATAATTCCCCGGAGAAAAATTCACAAACACCTTTAATTATTAATACCCTTAGGTAGGGGGAAATTGGAGGATCGCGACGGTATAAACGGAATATTTTTAGGACGACCGTGCGCGACGCACCGATATTGCGAGCGATAAAACACGAGCGAACCGGAACCGGAAGAAAATGAAATTTCAACAGCTGAACTAGAAGTGAGGGGGGCTGCATGGTTTGATTGGGATTTTTGTCCAATCCCTTAAACCATGCTTCCAAACTTACATCACCTTACTTGTCTTACACACTAAACCAAATCCCATCACTAGCCATACCTATGCCCATGCCTTCTACTATTCATCTAATTTACTAAATCCCAAAATTCAATTAATTTCCCTCATCATCAGCCCCTCAAAACCGAGACTTCTTTCCCAAAACTCTAAGCAAAATCTCATTTCTCACACCTTCCACAAAAACACTCTAAGCCAAACCTCAAAGAACACCACCAAGTCTCCAAGAAATCAAGCACTTTTGCCATCTCCTTCCACCTTCCACAAACCGAAACACAGCCCTCAAGTCTCCTCATCTTGGTTTCATTTTCTTCCTTCCAAAATCAAGAGGAACAACCTCTTCACCCTCCACCTTGCTCAAAGTTCTTCATCTTGGAGAAAGGAGAAGCTCAAGCTTTGGAAACAACAAGGCTTGTGGGACTTCACTCCAAACTTCCCTCACCACCACCAGGTTTTTCTACAGGTTGGTAGTCCGATCACCCCTGTCTATGGGATTTTTATCTGTATGTTATGTATGTATTTTTTAATAGAACAAATTAGAAATATTATGAGAAAAATATGGAGTTAAATATGCTTGAAGGATTTTTAGAAATATTGAGGTTAGGAAAATATAACTGTGTTGGTTGTCTTCACGTTGTTTTATGATTCTTGGATGTTCATGTTGTTGCTCGTGTATTGCTGGAATATGTGGTGTTTGAACCTGAGATGAATGTGAGAAAATGAGAGAAAGCAAGCAAGGAAGTAAGGTTGAATGGTTCCGCGTAGGTCCCTGGACAGTGGTGTTGAGTGGGTTCCGCGGAGGTTCCCCGGAGTTGTTGAGTGGTTCCCTGGAGAGTTGCTTAGTGGGCTCCGCTGAGGATCCCTGTAGTTGCTAAGAGTGTTACGAGAAGAGTGCTGAGTGGGCACCAGAAGTGGTGCTGAGTGGGTTCCGCGGAGGATCCCTGTAGTTGCTGAGAGTGTTACGAGAAGAGTGCTGAGTGGGCACCAGGAGTGGTGCTGGGTGGGTTCCGCAGAGGATCCCTGTAGTTGCTGAGAGTGTTACGTGAAGAGTGCTGAGTGGGCACCAGGAGTGATGCTGAGTGGGTTCCGCGGATGATCCCTAGAGTTGCTGAGAGGGTTACGTGAAGAGTGCCAAGTGAGCACCAGTAGTAGTGACTGAGTGGGTTCCGCAGAGGTTCACTGGAGTGGCTGAGTGGTTCCCTAAAGAGTCGCTTAGTGGGTTCCGCGGAGGTTCCCTAGAGTTACCGAGTGGTTCCCTAGGGGGGTTTTTCAAGCTCCCATATATTCCAACAAGCACTTAGCAGTAGAAGTTTATGTGATAAGTTTATAATGTCATTTGCATTACTGTAAGCCACCCAAGGGTGCAGAGAACAAGAACAGATTATGAGTACCAAGCAGTGCATGCATCATGAGGCAGGGTTGCCACAGGACTTAGGACAACCATAGATCACTAGAATTAAATGAACTAATGGGCAAGGATGGTAATTTAAATTAAGGAAAACAGTTAAGTCTAAAGACGGGCCCTGACCACAGAGGGTCGGAGTAGCCCGAAGTTATGACATAGTTATGAAATAGGAAATCCCTCTCTTGGCACGTCATACCTGACAAGCCCCTCCCTAGCCGTGCGAGATGGACTGGTTTATGATGATGTTACGCAGAGAATGATCTGAACGCGGGTTTCCACCCGGACGAGAGAAAAGAAAGTGAGGAGCGCTTGAGCTTTTATGTCATGACATTTAAAAGACAGGTAAGATGTCCCCAAAGTTCGGACATAAGAGAGAAAGAGAGGTTTGGTCCACGAAGTTCGGACCCAGGCCTTAAAGTCATCCACGAAGTTCGGATGCAGATGATTAAGTCGTCCACGAAGTTCGGACGCCGTCCACGAAGTTCGGCCGTAAGTGAGCAAGTCGTCCACGAAGTTCGGACGCATACGAGCCTCACTCCTAGTGTCATCACACGTCGTAGTTGGAGAAGGGATGACGATCCCCCAGTCTACATAGGAGCGATGGCAACCCAACAGCGAAGAAGGACGCAGCCATAGGCGCGTAAGAGAACCCATTTCCCAGACATGCATTGAAGATTTCTTGATGAATGTTGTATGTATATATATATATATATATGTATGTATGTGTAAGTATGTCTATATGTAACGAACGTCACGAGGTGACATCTCGAGTAGAAGAACGCGGGCACGTGATGCAGTATTCATTAGGCCCTGACGGTCTAAGTTAGCAAGCACGAGATTCAATAACTAGGTTAAGCAAGATTAGATTTCCCACGATCACCTAGTAATTAGATAAAGCTGCTCAGGCCTAGTATGGATAATAATCAGTAGGGGTATTAGTATGAGTCGACACTTAGAGACCCCCTGAGCGGCGAAATCATAATTGAAGTGAAACGAGTAGGTATTCCCCGAAGGACCTCACTGAGGACGTAATGTTCTCACCCCCACTTCGTTATGATTCCAGGCAGAAACCTGAGACACGCTGCGAGGACCAGAGCCTACCTTGGAACGAGGACAAACACTTCTACTGTAGCAGAAGCCCCCGAGACACCGTCGAGGAGCAGCCAGTGCTACCGTTCGACAAGCAAGCTGAGCAAGGATTAGTGACATGTATTGTGTAACAGTCACACGGTCTAGTCAGGCTGTTGGCGACTAAGTGTGGTAAATGTAAAGTATATTATTATTTAACTGTGCAGTTGTATTATGGACCAATTGATTGTACATATATGCCTGTTATAAAATATTATGGAGATCTATTTCTTAGGATAGTAACGCTTAAGTCTGATAGGACTCTATCGCTTGTATCTATGTATAATTCATTGACGCGTATGGCTATAAATTTGTAAACTAGTAAGGATGTGAGAAAAATTTCAAAAACGGTCCATATTTTAGAGTAAGAAATATTTTCCAAGCTAAAAGTAGGGGCTAAAAGTAACCTCAGCCAAGCAGATAACAACCCTATAATCAGTGTTACGCGTAAGCTGAAAATAGGGGTGTTACAATCGGTGTAGCTGCCGTGGATCTTCGGTCTCCAGGTAGTGAGAGACCACGTACTCCCATCGCAACCTTAGTACAAGGTTTACACGATGGGGAGCCGTACTCTGGTCACAATTGATCCATTGGTGGGAGGTTCGTCGCTGTCATCTGACATCATAAACGAGCAGGGTGAGAACCATGCGTTCTCAGTGGTCATCTGTAAGGGTTTCTACGTTTCTTTGGCTCGGTTATGATCCAAGCCGCTCAGGAGATCTCTAAGTGTCATGCCATTCTACATTTCCTAGTTCATTTTTAGTCTTGCTATTCCTGAACGACTTTATATAACTTAATTACTAGGTGATGAAGGACTTCTAATCTTTACCCTAAGGGATTAAGGGGTACCTATTGAGCTTATTATTATTCGTCGTACTATACGTAGGGGATACTAGGGCTTACTTCCAGGCAGTTAGACCGGGCCCTCTTACCTTACATACTTTTACATACTTACATATATGCACATATAGACATTCAATCACATTTCATGCATGAGGGGCTTAGGGGTTCTCTTACGTGCCCTATGTCTGCGTCCTCTTTCGTTACTTTGCTTTTCCATCATTCTCCTTCGTAGTCCATGGGACCGTCATCCCCATTCGGCTGCAACCCTCTTACTATTATTGTCTCGTCAGCGACCAGGCAGCGCTCCTTTCCTGAGTGGTAGCTAACCACGAATGATCGCAAGCATATTCTCATCGACCGACGATAGGAGGTGACCATCCAGCATGCTGGATAGTGAGGGGCTGCCCTCGCAGCGTCGCCAGGAGTGGATTCGTACCTTTCTTGACTTTTTTTTTTAACTTGAGCTCTTGTATGCCCCTTACCGGCGGCCTTAACTTTACTTAATCTTTGCACGCCCTTAACCGGCGGCCTTAACTTGCTTTTCTTTCTCTTTTCTTTCTTTCTTTCTTGACCTCTAGGTGAAAACCCGCGTCCAGGCCTATGCCTGCGTTCTTTAAACTTTAGATTAGTTTACCTTGCGAAACTGGCAGGAGCTCGTCAGGTGTGACGTGTCAAGAGAGGGGAAATTCCTATTACATAGCCACGTACTTTTCTTCAAGGTACACCGAGCCCTTGTTGGCCAGAACCTTCTTAAGAAACATTCTTATTCCCTAGGTTCAATTATGATCTTCATTTACATTAAGCATTACATTTCTAGTGATCTAAGGTCGCCCTAAGGTCCTAGTAGCAACTGGTCTTCATGATGCATAATATCATATATATACAACTCATACATAAATGGCACATTCACTTACATAAAGAAAACTTCATGCTGGAGTTTCGAACCTAGGTCATCCGAATGACATTCTTCAGGTCATTCGAATGGCTCTAGGTTCTAAATCGTGGGATGGTGCAAAAGGATGGTCATTTGAATGCCCCATGAATGGTCATTCGAATGATTCCGGCCTTTTCTCTCTAAATCACTCAGAGAGGTTGTCATTCAAATGTGTAAGGCAGAGACATTCGAATGACTGGCCTCTGTGGCTTTTACATTTGCAAATCTTCACGACTCATTCGAATGACTCTAAGGCAGTCATTCGAATAACTCATGGTTTTTCACACTTTTTTCTGAAACATTCATGTTTCATTCGAATGTCCCTGGGGGATTCATTCGAATGACCACAGACCTAAAACAGGTCTTGACGGTTTTCCTTACTTCTCATCCTTGCACCAACCCATATTTACCACTCTAAACACTCATACAACTTACATACCAAAGGTGATTTAGAGCTAGTTTTACCCCCCACCTTAAGAGATGGTTGGTTATTGAAGAGGAAGGCTTGGAACTCCAAGCTTGTCTTCTCTGCTAGCCGTGGTAAGAAACTTGAGGAATTTGTTGATGATGATTGGTGTNCCCCCCCCCCCCGCGAGCACGACAAAGAGCATATCGGTCTTTTTGCAAGATTATTTTTTAGAATTTTGCAGCTTATCCGATTAACCATATTTTTTGGACTTTTGCAACTTTCATCATATATGTGTATAATATACATGGATAAAATAATGTTTTGACTATTATATACTATATTTTCCTTTGCTAAATTCACAATATTACAAATGGATTCGCCAAACTGGGTGGCAAATTTGGGTTGGATTTGCCAACCCAATTGGCGATTTTGGTTATGGTTCGCCAGCGTTAGTGGTGAATTTCAACAGGATTCGCCAGCGTTAGTAGCGAATTTCAACAGAATTCTTCAGCCTTGTAGGCGAATTTGTTGTGGATTCGCCTCCCTCATTAGCGAATCTGACATGTCCCACCACGCAACGCGCGTACGTGTCAGCCAAAATCGTGGTAGTTGTGTAAAATGTTTGAAAACAGGGGTATTTTGGTAATTTGTTTTTCATCCAGGGCATTACAGTAAAATTGTCTATTAAAGTCTATTAAATTTAGGAGCAAAATTATAATAACCAATATGACAGTTTTTGCACAAATTCATGTCAACTTTTGGGAACAAAGACGCAAATCCCTTCATCACAACTTGCAAGCACAAAGTTGTAAACCTCAACTGTGACTACTTTTGAGGACAAAGTTACAAACCCTCCACAATAAGAACTCTTACACTGCTGCTACTCTACATTGCTAAGAAGATTCTCCACAAAAAGGGCCCAACATCTGAACTACATTTACTCACATTTTTGCTTCATTCTCATACGGTCATACCTCAATCAATTCTCTTTATAAGCTAATTACTATCTTAATTCTAATAATTAATAATTTGCTTTTTTTTATCTAACAAATCTCTCTAATATTTTTATCTCATATCAATTAAAATAATAAAAAATAAATTGACTATAATTACAATTAAAACATTAATATCTCGTAAACAAGTACTATCAACTACCATATTCCCTCATAAATTTGGTCACATCCAATCATCACTTTATGTTTTCAAGAACTCTATACGATAAATTTCGTTTAAGTTAACATTTATAAATATAATTTGACTATATACCATCTTTCAATCTAAGTAATAAGAATAATTTAGTTTTGTATGAATTATGAATGCGTTTGTTTTATCTTAAAAGTAGTGATAAAAAATATTAGTTTTTGTTAGAGTAAAAAAAAGTTGAAAAATAGATTCTTTGAAAAAGTTATTTCCTTTAGCTTTTTCTTCAAAACTGAAGACAAAATTTTTAAAGTCAGATTATTTTTTAAAAATTATTCGGACATTTAAGGATTAATTATTTTAGTTAAAAATTTTAGTATTTTGTCAACTAAGTTTTTTAAATAAGTTAAAACAAACACACCCTATATCATTTATAGATAAGTCATTATAAAAATTACTCAATTAAATTTTGGGCAAAATATACATTTTGGTCCCCTAACTTATTTTTGTTTTGTATATTAATTTGGTTCCCTAACTGATTTTCTATTTTTTTTATTCTCTAACTCTTCAACCTTTAGTAATAAACTACATTTTCGTGTCACCTAACTTACTTTTATTTTTCATTTTGGTCTCTAACTTATTTTATTTTTAATTACTATTTTGATTTCAGTTTCAGTTTCTATTTGATAGCTAAAAAAGTCTTGCTAAACTATAATTATATCTTATTCTTAATTTTTTATTTTGTTTTAGATTTAGTTTTATTTAATTATATTTATTTTCTGCTTGATTTAATTTTTTATTTTATTTCACAAAATAATAATTAGTCAACATTGTTTATTTTTATATTTTTCATTACTTTATCTTAGATTTTCTTAGTTATGTCTTTTTAATTTGCTTTGTTCAATTTCTGTTGTTTAGGTTCTTATTATTTTCTTATATGTTTCTTTTAATTTAATTCATAGCATCATACTACAAGAACATAAAATAAAAAATTAATTATGGCTCCAAAATAAAAAATAAATAAGTTAGGTGACCAAAAACATATTTTGCAAGAGAGTCTGTGTATCATCCCGCTCCTTTCTTAGCAGAAATTTCCCTAATTAGCTGTTCGTAGAGCACTTGGTAGGGGTTAACATGCAGAAATTAATAGAAATTAATTTAGTTTCTTGAAATTCTGACGACACTCAAATAGTTCCTCATGACCCTTAGAATTTGATGGAAAAATCAAACCGTCGGAAAAACGGAGTTCCGCTCACTTTCAGACGATTCCGCAGACACTAGAACAGTCCCGTTTGGGCCCGTTTAGCCAGTAGGACTGAGCAGAGGGCCTCAAGTCTCAGGAAACCATACCTTAGGAAGGAAAGATTATAAAACCCCTAGAATTAACCCCGAACCGCTACTAGGAAGCTTTGGCGATCGCAGAAACGCCAGCGGAACGGTCCTGTTTGGACACCGACGAGAGACAACGGGTCAAAGGCATCTGTGAAGAATACTCCTCCAGAGAAAAATTCACAAGTGCCTTGAGTAAATATTATCCCTAGGTAGAGGGGAATTAGAGGATCGCGACGGTATAAGCGAAATATTTTTCGGACGACCGTGCGCGATGCACCAGGACTGCGAATGACCAAAAACGAGCAAAAGGGGACTGGGTGGGCCCCACACCTGCATTGACCACGTGATTGAATCAGATTCCAAGGGAAAATAATAAAAAAGTTCAATTACTATTCATTGATTTGACCTTTGAATTATCTTTTGAATTAAATAATTATTAAAGAAAATAGAAAAGGGCATTTTGGTAATTTTGGCAAGGGGTAAAAGGGTAATTTTTGTGGGCAGACCCTTGGCTATAAATAGCCCTCTCATTCAGAATTTTTCACCAAAAATTTGCAAGATGACTGAAACTCTGCCCAAAAATCGTTCGGTTCGGGAACCCTGCTGGAACACTGCCGAAATCAGGAACCGCTCTGGGAAGACGGAGCCACCACGGAACCTGCCTCTTCGCCACCATTTTCAGCCCTTTTCAAGCCTCTAAGGAAGTGGGTAACCTTGGTTTTGCTCACCTCCTTGGTGGTGCTTTCATGCTTGCTTTGCTTTTGATGTTTATGTAATATGTTAGAACTGCTATGCTAGGATTTGATGATGATTCTGAAGGGTCCTGTGACCTGGACTAGATAGGATTTTAATGGTTAGAATATGTGTGAAAACCTCAAGAAGGATCCATGGAAAAAGGGGAAAAGAAAGCAAGAAAAACAACGGTGCAGGTTTCAGTTTCGCCCAGGAACCGCTAAGCGACCTTGGTGAACCGTTGAGCGAAGTGTACCACTGAGCGTTCCTATGCTTCTCTGAGCGGCCTAAGGCTTAAACTTAAAGATAAGGTTGGAAAATATTTTTGAAGTGTGAAAAACTTCAGGGACTGCTGAGCAGCAATCAGGCACCGCTGAGCGGCCTGAAGTTTGATTTGAAAACTGAGTTGAAAAAGAGTTTTGGGACGGGGACAGTTTCAGGGACTGCTGAGCGGACCACATGGGCGCTGAGCGGCCTGAAACTTAATCATTTTTACGAAAACACAGTTTATAAAAGTTGTTTTGGGCACACATTTCCAAGGATTAATAAGCTGACTGATTTCATGAAGTATGTTTATGATGATGTATGTGGAACATTGCATGAAGTATGTTTATGATGATGTATGTAGAACATTGCATGTGGATGATTTATGATTAGAATGATGATAATTTCATGCATCATGAGGACGAGGTTATCATTTAAGTGTTAGGACGACCTTAGAGAACTAGAGGTTAATCCCCTAATATGTAAAGATTATAATTGAACACTAGGGAATGAGTATGTAGTTATATGATAAGATTCCTTTCTCTTGGCACGTCTACGGACACGCCCCTCACCAGTCCCAAAAGGGTGGATTGGTCAATGATGCTACCTCACCGGTCCCAAAAGGGTGGATTGGCTAATGAGGTTAATGGCATGCTGATGAGATATGATGAGCTATGGTGATGAGATATGATGATGAGCTATGATAATGAGATATGATGAGATATGATGATGAGCTATGAGTCCCCGCTTGGTTACGTCAAAAGGGTACGGGCCCCCACCTCCCTACTTGTAGGAAGGGTAGCCCACTTGATTGGCGATGATGGACACTAGACCCCATCGGTGGATAGCAACCACTCTGGTGTGAGCGTAGCCGGGTCGTTGTCAAGCTTGAAACAGAAGTGGTTGTAGCCGTAGGCCACAGCTACATGAGCGCGAGACCGATGTAACAAGAAGGACGCTACCCCGGTTCACTAGCCCAACCGGAAGCGTAAGCGATCCCCATGTTCCCCAAGCATGAGTACATGATGCATGCGTTACATGAGTATATGATGAACGAGTATGTGATGCATAAGTATATGAGGATGTATGTCTATGTAGTCGTCAAGAGAACACTCGAGACGGCTTATGTATGTACGCGAAGCAAAGATAATGAGCACGAGAACTTAGTTAAGAAAGATTAGATCCCTCAGTCACATAGTAAAGTAGATAAAGCCGTTCAGGACTCTAGGCCAGATAATAATCAGTAGAATGTTAGTATGCATGAACACGTAGAGATCTCCTGAGCGGCCTGGTTCATAAGTGAGTAAAGAAGTACCCCCCACACTAAGGTTAACCACTGAGGACGACTGTTCTCGCCCCCACTCGCTTATGCTTCCAGGAGCAGGCGAAGATTATGAGGGCTACGAGGAGCCCTATGAGGAGCCGCATGTGGAGTAGTAGAGGACCGATGACCAGCCAGTCTAGCTCTGCACTGGATGGATATTTTGATATGTATTTTGACATGTATTTGGATGTAGATGACACTTATATGTAAATTATTATATTACACTACTGTTGATGTACATATTTGTGATGGACCACGTTTGCTTATGTAATTATTTATGAATGAATATCAGTCGTAAGCCATGGGCTCTATCGCTTCTATTATATGTTTTGATTCATACGGTGCTCATACTTTGCAAATAAGTAACAGGTGGAAAAAGTTTTAAAATGGTCCATATTTTCCTTAATCTTGTATTTTTGAAAGATAATAAAGGACTATGAGTAATCCCACCAAATGAGCAACAACCTAGTGAGCATTACGTACTACTCGAGGGTATGCAGTTAGTTAGGGTGTTACAGTCTGGAGATTAAAAAGAATAAAAGTTTAGTTATGAGATTAAAATTAAAAATAAAAAACAAATTAAGGAACCAAAACATGTATAGAAAGCAAGAGTTAGAGGAAGGAAAAAAAAAAGAGTTAAAGAATTAAAATGAAAAATAAAAAAATGAAAGAAGATGAAAATATACATATTTTTGCCTAAAATTAATGACACAAACATCACGTGATTGTTATTGGAATATTAAATGGTCCACGATGGTTTTCCTACTTAAGTAAAAAAAAAAAAAAAAC